>SJXQ01003156.1:0-37978 GCA_006408695.1 Aepyceros melampus
CAGGTGAGGTGGTCTGGTGGTCCCATCTCTTTAGGAATTTTTCATAGTTTGTTGTGATCCAGACAGACCATTCAGGTATGATGTAAAGCAAATCCTTTGTGATTATATAGTGGATTTGACAAATAGTTTCAAGGGATTGGATCTGATAGAGTGCCTGAAGAACTATGGACAGAGGTTCATAGCATTGTACAGACAGCCACTCTAATGGCCTCTAACAATTCTTGCTACTCTACTCAAGTGTTAACTGCCTTAATTACTTATTTGTAATGAATATATGGTGATGGTGACAGTGTGTGACTCAGAGACTAGATTATAAAAGACAGAATGATGTCACTCTCTTTCAAATGGTTCACTTTTAAAGGAAGCCAGATGTGATATTATAATCTGTCCTACAGAGGGACTCATATGGCAAAGAACTGAGAGAGCACCTGCCAACAGCCACAAGTAAGTTGAAAGCAGACACTTCAACATTGGACAAAGGTTCTGATTGATGACTTTTGTTCAAGCCAATAGGTTTGAATAGAACTTCATGAGCGACCCTGAGCAAAACAAGCTGTCTTAGCTCTTCTAAAAATCTTGACCTTTAGAAAAACTCTCTGAGATGAAAAAAGAAAATGTTGATATTAAAGAGGAAGGATGGTACTTAGTACTTTAAGGTACTAAGCTTTGAGAAAAAGTTTTGTGTAGTAGTATATAACTAATACAACATGAAACTGAATAGAGCAAATCTGAGCAAAGATATCTAGTAGAAATAAATATTACATGCAATCTAATGTCCCATTTACCTTGAGAACTATTGTATATCATTAGCCAAATGAGAGCTAGCATTTGAAGACAGTACTGAACTCTTTCAGTCACCGGCATTACCTCATAATACAGCAAATATTTTCAGCCAATACATTTTCTATACACTGTTGAGTTAAGTGAGTTGTCTATTCCTTCTTAGCCCCTGTTTCTGCTAATAACTACATTCCAATAAATAAATTTCTAACATAATGGCCAGCAAAATTTTTACAAGTTATCTTTTAAAACTATCCTCTGTGGTCAGAGATCAGCAGGAAATTAAGAAAAGTAAGGAATCTTTTGATAATACTATAATTCTGCAGCCCAAGGAAGAAACCAATACAATGAAAGACACATCACAGTGCAAAAGAAAGCATACTACAATAAATGATTTATTATATAAATCCAAGTGGGAAACTCAAGTTCTGATTCCCAGTTTAGTTCAATGTTAGGGGTCCATAAAATTGTGCCAGAATCTCACCTGGACAAAATCTCCTTAAAGTTCATGTATTTTCTCCTTTCAATCAGACTAGCAACAGAGAGGAAACACTTTTTTCCATAGCATTTCAACATTGTTGCTACTAGTCCTGGCCATATTCCAGGAATGGAAAGTTAAAAGGAAAATGTTAACCAGAGTTTTTGAACTTTACAATCTGAGTTTTGGTCCCAGTTCTTAACAGAATGTTAAAAGAATTTCATTTTGGTATCCTGTTTCTTGTTCTCATTATTGTGTCATAAAGGTGAGCAACAAGTCCAAAGATTAATGGCAAAGGCAATTATAAATTCAGGGGAAAAATCTCTTTTATTAGTAGTATATAGATTCCAATATAAAAGTTTTAGCCACAGTTTAAAGAAGAGATGGAAAGAGGTGATGAGAATTGAAGCTTTTCCTTACTTGGGTAATTTTATGTAGTTTGTTTTTCATGCATACTGTCATCAAGTAAGGCCATGACCTGAGAGTTTCTTTCTTTTTTTATAAATTTATTTATTTTAATTGGAGATTAATTACTTTACAATATTGTATTGGTTTTGCCATACATCAACATGAATCTGCCACGGGTATACATGTGATCCCCATCCTGAACCCCCTCCCACCTCCCTCCCCATACCATCTCTCTGGGTGATCCCAGTGCACCAGCCCCAAGCATCCAGTATCATGCATCAAACCTGGACTGGTGATTCATTTCATATATGATATTATACATGTTTCAATGCCATTCTCCCAAATCATCCCACCCTCTCCCTCTCCCAGAGTCCAAAAACTGTTCTATACATCTGTGTCTCTTTTGCTGTCTCACATACAGAGTTATTGTTACCATCTTTCTAAATTCCATATATATGCATTAGTATACTATATTGGTATTTTTCTTTCTGGCTTACTTCACTCTGTATAATAGGCTCCAGTTTCATCCACCTCATTAGAACTGATTCAAATGTATTCTTTTTAATAGCTGAGTAATACTCCATTGTGTATATGTACCACAGCTTTCTTATCCATTCATCTGCTGATGGACATCTAGGTTGCTTCCATGTCCTGGCTATTATAAACAGTGCTGCAATGAACATTGGGGTACATGTGTCTCTTTCAATTCTGGTTTCCTCAGTGTGTATGCCCAGCAGTGGGATTGTTCAGTGACTACTTTTTCTGAAAGTCTCTGAGACCTACTCATGTGTCTTCCAAAGCAACTTGTATCTGAAAAACACTAGCTGAAGGTAACTATTCTGCTACACACAGTTGTTTCCTTGATATTATAACCTTGATCATAACCATGATGTTATCACAAGCATTTGTTTCATTGTCCCAGTCAAGCCCTTAAATGAAGATGAATCCTTGCATTTTACAGTCATACAAGACCATAGATTTACAGAAGTTTCAGTCACCCACATGGATTTTCCTTGCAAAAGAATATTTATTTTCAACTGTAACATTAAATCAATGCAGATACTGTATCATAAAGCCAAATGGAAGGATGTCAGCTTGCAAGTTAAAGATTATAGGTAAACTTGAATGTGATGTCTCAAAGCAACTATTAATAGCATGATTGATTGTAGTGACAATAAATCACCAGTCTGTGCAAAACCATCTTGATGATCTTTTCATTTTCAGAAAATGCCAGAATTTAATGACAGCAGGATATATCTTATTGTTGATTAAATGTCTTCTGCATGTGGATCTGAGCTTTCAGAGGTCTAACATTTTATGTAGAATATATTAATGAAAGCAAGCATGCAGATAGTTCAGGTAGTGAAAAGCTTATGTTCAAGAAACCAATCACAAAGTTTAAAAAGGTCCCTACCTTCCACTCTCTTTTACCTCTATAGTACCACTCTAATCCCAAGGCTATCTTACTGATCAAGCCAGTCTCAATACATCTGGTTGAATTAAAATGTCAATCCTTGGAATGACCATCCCAAGCTAAAGTCTTGGGCTGCATTATTTTTGAGTTTTTACTCTCTTCTTTTAGGATCTCCCCTACAAGGCTGAATTGACCATAATTATTAGAAAATAAAAAAGGAAGCAACTCCTAAGGGTTGTCTCATTTCTCTGTGTATACTTGGCTTGAATTCTTTGCATTTTGCACACACAAATTGCTCACCTGTAATAACTGAGAAGGTCTAAGACTTTCACAGTGATAACCTCAAAATAGTTTTGCTCAAGATATATGAATTCGCTATTCTGAAGGGTTCTAGAAGCCCATTAAAATATGAATACTAACCTCAGAATAAAAATTAAAATCTAGTTCCTAGAGCAGGGCATTTAAATTTTAATTGATTTCTCCTAATCAGCCAAGAAAGCATCAAAGAGGAGAAATCAAAATGTGTAGACTTGCATAAAACTAGCTGAACTAGGTAGCTGAATAACTAGGCCACCTCAGATCCTGTCTATGTGCACTGCCTTGGCCAAGAAATTGTTTTAGAACATCAGTTCCCTCATATCTGAAGCAAAGGCTGATCTAGACTAGTGGTTCTCAGATTTTAGCATGTATTAGAATCAAGCATGATGCCTGTTAAAGATTCAGATTCTTAGGACCAACCAATAGGAACCCAGATTAAATGGGTCTGGAGTAAAGTCCAAAAATCTTGAAATGACATTTTGATAAATGCTGGGATATAGCTTTTGTGAGGCTCTTTTCAAAATGAACAACTTTCTTTAAACAGAAAAAGAACACATATTAGGAACAGCCCCTCAGCTCTATTTTCAGTCACCACACTATCCTAGACCAGGTGTTCCTCTGCCATGGGGTAGAGCTTGAGATTATAGGTGATTTTGAGTTCTAAACAGGATCTTTCCAGCAACATGGAACCATCATGGAAGTTACTCTAAGCTGTTAGCACTTTGTGAGCTTCCCAGGTGGCACAATGGTAAAGAATCCGTCTCCCAATGCAAAAGATGTGGGTGAGATCCCTGGGTCAGGAGGATCCCTTGATGTAGGAAATGGGAACCAGTTCCAGTACTCTTGCCTGGAAACTTCCATGGACAGAAGAGCCTGACAGGCTATCGTCCATGGGGTCACAAAGAGCTGGACACCACTGGGCATGCAGCACAGCAGAATTAGCACTTCATTGTCAAATCGGCCAATCTGCCATCAGGTATCTTTTCTTTTGGATAGGTCATGGCTCAGGTGTGAACCTAATCATTTTTGAAATGATTAAAATGAAGTGTGTTTTACTGATATCTTTAGGCAGCATGGATTTTCTTTCAAGTTTTAATGCTTTAGAGACAAGGTGAAGTTTCGCTTTAGTGAGCAAATGAGAGGCCTGGAGATATTTTATGGGAACTAACAGGAACAAACAAAAGTTACCAGGATAACTGTAGCTATCAACAGTA
The DNA here is from genome assembly GCA_006408695.1 of Aepyceros melampus. NCBI lineage: Eukaryota > Metazoa > Chordata > Mammalia > Artiodactyla > Bovidae > Aepyceros > Aepyceros melampus. Next base: position 4,613 of record SJXQ01003156.1, read on the forward strand.
TTTCTTTTTTCTATTTCTTCATTGCGTTTGTGTGTGTGCTCACTCATGTTTGACTCTTTGTAAGCCCCTGGACTGTATAGCCTACCAGACTCCTCTATCCATGGAATTCTTCAGGCAGGAATACTAGAGTGAGTTGCCAGGGAAATCTTTCCAGCCCAGGCATTGAACCTGTGTCTCTTTTGTCTCCTGCATTGGCATTCTTTACCACTGCACAACCTGGGAAGCCCACCCATTTCTTCATTAGGTTATTGCATAAAATTTTGCTATTTAAATGGCAACCAGGTGCATTACCTAAACATGCTCATTGGGAGAATAAAGAAACACTTCCCAAGTGATATCATTGTAACAGTGTTACAGAAATGTTAAAGTCATGTGAAATACATGTATCTTCCTGGACTAAAGTTATCCAAGAATCCAAGGAGAGTGAGAGATAGAGATTGCCTAAATTTTCCTGAAGATAATCAGATGAAAGATAGCTAAGACAGTAAGATTTGGTACTCAAAAATAGTTTCATCATACTTTCATAGAATCTAAATTTTAAAATTTCCATTGTGACTAAAACTTTGTTTCTTTGTGAAAAGATCTGTGTTTTGGTCTCTGCCACTTACTAGAGGAATAGCCTTGGGAAGGTCTATCAACCCTGTAAATCTTACTTTTTTCAGCTATAAAATGGAAACTAATGAAGCGTTCTACAGAAGGCTATTATGAGAATTAGAGATAATGTACACTGCCAATATTAAGGTACTATATAAATAAAATATAATCCCAGTCACTATCATTACACTTGATATTTGGGTGCTATAAATAGAGGTCAAAATTTCTGACACATTGGCAAAAGGCAAGAAAATGACAGCAAAAGATTTACATATTTTAATGTAGCAGCCTGGGTTTTCCAACTAAAATCATTAATAACCAAGGTAACAATAATAAGTTCCATAGTCTAAAGTACAAGTGTTGTGGTGTTTTTTTTTTTAATCCAATTCAAAGTCATAGTAGAGATTCAGCTTTGAGTTCACACTAGGAGTCCTTCAACACAGAAACAAATTTAAATGAAATAAATCTTATCTCTGGAGGAGAATCTAACTCGTTAGGTCAAAAAAAAATCTATTTATTTGAAAAAAAATCTTGAAGCTCAAGGCTTAAGGATGGACAAAATGTAGTAAGAATATCCTTTCCTCTTCCTTCCTCATTTCCACATTCCCAAACATAGCTAATGATTTTCTATGCACTGGTGTCACATAGGATTCAAAATTGTATAGAGTTTTCCAATTGCGAAACCTAGATTGCTGGTTTTCACAGACAAGAGGCAAGGCAAAAATTGTATCCAAAACATCTGAGAAGGTTTTTTCAAACTATCAAATGCCCTATACATCACCCCTCACCCACCTGTCTCCAGCACACACTCGAATACTCTGACATCCACAGAAAGGCAGATAGACATCTCTAGAAAAATCTAACACACATCATTGTCAGGGAAGAGAAGGGTTAACTTGACATATTTGAAAATGTCACTCCTCCATCATCCTCTTCCATCCTTATTCTCACTTGAATTAATACCATAGGTTAGAAAATGCTCAGCTTAGATTGCTAAGTGGTCATTCTAGAATAAACCTTAAAAAAAAAAAAAGTGTTCTTCACAAAAAATATGGTGGTGTCAAAGCAGTATTATTTTCTTTAAAAATTAACAATTGCAGTACTTCAGGTCCAGAAACAGTCATCCAAATAGTGTACAGGCTGAAAAATATGTTTCAATACATAGTTAGATATTGGGTTGGCCAAAAAGTTTGAGTTTCTCATAGCATCTTACAGAAAAATCCGAACAAATTTTGTGGCCAACCCAATAGCTAGATAGACAGACAGACAAATAGATAGACATACATAGATAGAGAGGTATGCAGTGTATACCTTTTTTGGAAGTAAAAATATATTAAAGTGTAAATATATTGTGTGTTAGTAACTCAGTCGTATTCGACTCTTTGTTACCCTGTGGACTGTAGCTTGCTAGGCTCCCCTTGTCCATGAGATTCCCAGGCAAGAACACTAGAATTAGTTGTCATTTCCTTCTCTACTGGATATTCTCAACCCAGGGATTGAATCCAGGTTTCCTGCACTGCAAGCAGTCTCTTGCATTGCAAGCATTCTTTACTGACTAAACGACCAGGGAAGCCCCATAAATATGTCACAACTCAATAATTATATCTGCACTGAATACACACCATCTCTGGCATATATGGTCCATCCTTCACTCACACTGGCATCAGGATCTGGAAGAAGGAAGGAAGGATCAATGTTGTATGGAAATGAGGACAGTGAGGGGGAAAGAGGAAAAGGCACATTCTAAGAGAAATAAAGGCACAATGCTAAGCGAAATGGCATTTTAAAATGAAATACATTTAAGTGCAACAAAGATGTAATTGTGCCTCTAGCAATCAGTGTTAGAGAAAGTCTGGTCAAATAAGATTTGAACAGACTGCTATTTACACAGACTGTACTGACAATTTATAGTGGTCTCACAGAAAGCTTGCTGGTAAGGACAGAGAGGGTGTTGTTTGTGATTAACTTAAAGCAAGGATAAAGCTAGCCCTCTGTTAAGTACATACTAGAATCTGAACAACATTTCTGTTAACTAGAAAAGGCTAGCCTAATCACTAACTCTGGTTGGAGAGCTAAGACTGGTGCTGGTTGAGACTCATAGAGCGCTAGACCACAGGCCAAATAGAAGAAAGGAAAAAAAAATTATACTGAAAAAAAAAGTACTATCCATGAACGGCTTGGTGCTCTGAAGGAGGAGTAAAAATGAATTAGAATTCTCTAAATATTGAGATTCAGTTGTCATAATATGCTTAAGGGCATTATTGTGGAGTTGAGTGCATGGAGGCAGATGAAGGATTTGACCCAATGCCCTTATCCTGCAGTCCTCCAACTCCAATCTAATGAACACATACTCATAATTATTTTTCAAATAGTTTTTATCTAATTTTAAAGTGGATAATTTATACCACTTGTATAAAAATGCATTAAGTTTCATTAAAATATTCAGCATTAGTAGAACTTTGAGCAGAATATATTTCTTACAGTTTCACAAAGTCATACATATTTATAATATTAAAACTCTTCAGTTGCTTTAATAATAGAATCTCTATCCCATAGATCTGAATACTAATTTTAATATGCTCCTGTAGAAGAAAGCTATATGCACAAGAAAACGCATTTGCATTTTATACTTTCTTGTTTTGGGGCTTATTTCTTTTTTATTACACTTTCTTTTAATTAAACTTTGTTTTTAAGCAAAATGCTTTTCTTCCCCTTTTTTTAGTCTTTTATTCTTTGTTTCTTTTTGTAAGTTAAAAATACAAGAGTTTGGAAGGTATTTACCACACTCTGTTAAGGAACTCAGGGAAGAATCTCATCTTGTCCTTCCAGCAGTGTGTTTCGCATTATTTTGACTGGTTTTGTTTCAGTTCAAGGCTTTGCCTAATGGGTCATTCATTTTTGAGACTACACACATTTGGGACAAAGAACACTATATGATGGTACATTGCTAGTCTCTTGTGGAATCTTTGAAAGAGAAGAGGCAAAAGATCAAACTGGGATAGGCCATTTCTAGTGCAGGTTGTCTTCCACAATTCAGTCATCTCAGAGAACTTTAGAAAGGGATGAATTAAATACTTATAATGCAGTGACTCTGAAATCAAAGGAGCCATGCTCCATCTATCACCTATCCATCTATCTTCAGAATCAGAATTTCAGTGGCTGATGCACAGAACTCTGAAAAGTGAGCAAGTATACACACATAATAGTTCCCATCAGCCTGGGAAATAGCCTGCTTTATTGAGAGAGGAATATGGGCTAGAACTCAGGAGCATTAGCTCCTCCTTTCCTCAAAGTGCTATGAAATCTCTAACTCCCAATAAGAATGCAGAATCAGATGAAATATATGCCTCTGAAACAATCCATAAACTAATGCTGAAATCTGTTATTTCTGATCTCCAAGGAATTCAGACACCTAGAAACTTGAAACAGAATCTTCTGTGGCCTTGTGAAGTTGGAGTGTAGTGGTTTCTTCTGTCAGATGGATGTCTAAAGTAGAAAGATATCAACCTGGGATGTCTGAATTCCAGACTCCATATGTTATAGTTAATCTTAAACTAATTTAACATTAAGCTGGTGTTAAGTCAGTGGTCTGAATCTGAAAATTAGGCAGACTTGGAGATTTCACTCTAAATCTGAATTATTTCCTCAAGCATTAAATTTGGAGAGTGGGTTGTCATGTTGCTACTGACACAGTGAAGTCTGGTGAAGCTGACACTGGCCTGGGAATCTAGTGATAAGTCTTCCCTTCCTTAGCTGCACATTAACTGTTAGACCTAATGACAAACTTGCTGAACATCTGAGGGTTTTTGTTTGTTTCTTTTTTTTTAATGTAAAATGTGGATAATAATTTTCACTATAAGTTAAAATGGATTATTTTTTCAAACTTGGTTGAGGTCCAAAGACTCCTAACCTTTCAAAATGAGATGCTGAAACACCTAGATGGAACTTAAAGCAGTAGGGACAGACAGTATGGTTTCCCAATCCATCTGCCCATATGCTGCTAGTGATCAGTGGAGAAATGACTCCAGAAAGAATGAAGAGATGCAGCCAAAGCAAAAACAACACCCAGTTGTAGATGGGACTTGTAATAGAAGCAAGGTTTGATACTGTAAAGAGCAATATTGCATAAGAACCTGGAATGTTAGGTCTATGAATCAAGGCAAATTGGAAGTGGTCAAACAAGAGATGGCAAGAGTGAAAATTGACATTCTAGGAATCAGCGAACTAAGATGGACAGGAATGGGTGAATTTAACTCAGATGACCATTATATCTTCTACTGTGGGCAAGAATCCCTTAGAAGAAATGGAGTAGCCATCATGGTCAACAAAAGAGTCTGAAATACAGTACTTGGATGCAATCTCAAAAACGACAGAATGAACTCTGTTCATTTGCAAGGCAAACCATTCAATATTACGGTAATCCAAGTCTATGCCCCAACCAGTAATGCTGAAGAAGCTGAAGTTGAACAGTTCTCTGAAGACCTATAAGACCTATTACAACTATTGCCCCAAAACGATGTTCTTCTCATTATAGGGGACTGGAACGCAAAAGTGAGAAGTCAAGAAACACCAGGAGTAACAGGCAAATTTGGCCTTGGAGTACAGAATGAAGCAGGGCAAAGGCTTATAGAGTTCTGCCAAGAGAACGCACTGGTCATAGCAAACACCCTCTTCCAACAAAACAAGAGAAGACTCTACACATGGGCATCACCAGATGGTCAACAGCAAAATCAGACTTATTATATTCTTTGCAGCCAAAGATAAAGAAGCTCTATACAGTCAGCAAAAACAAGACCAGGTGCAAACTGTGGCTCGTATCATGAACTCCTCATTGCCAAATTCATATTTATATTGAAGAAAGTGAAGAAAACCACTAGACCGTTCGGGTATGACCTAAATCAAATCCCTTATGACTATACAGTGGAAGTGAGAAATAGATTTACGGGATTAGATCTGATAGACAGAGTGCCTAATGAACTATGGACAGAGATTCGTGACACTGTACAGGAGACAGAATAAAGACCATCCCCAAGAAAAAGAAATGCTGAAATGCAAAATGGCTGTCTGAGGAGACTTAACAAGTAGCTGTGAAAAGAAGGGAAGCGTAAAGCAAAGGAGAAAAGCAAAGATATACCCATTTGAATGCAGAGTTCCAAAGAATAGCAAGGAGACATAAGAAAGCCTTCCTCAGCAATCAAGGCAAAGAAATAGAGGAAAACAGTAGAATGGGAAAGACTAAAGATGTCTTCAAGAAAATTAGAGGTACCAAGGGATCATTTCATGCAAAGATGGGCTCAATAAAAGACAGAAATTGTAGGAACCTAACAGAAGCAGAAGATATTAAGAAGAGGTGGCAAGAAAACACAGAAGAACTGTACAAAAAAGATCTTCATGACCCAGATAATCACGATGGTATGATCACTCACCTAGAGTCAGACATCCTGGAATGTGAAGTCAAGTGGCACTTAGAAAGCATCACTACGAACAAAGCTAGTAGAGGTGATGGAATTCCAGTGGAGCTATTTCAAATCCTGAAAGATGATGCTGTGAAAGTGCTACACTCAATATGCCAGCAAATTTGGAAAACTCAGCAGTGGCCACAGGACTGGAAAAGGTCAGTTTTCATTCCAATCCCAATGAAAGGTGATGCCAAAGAATACTCAATCTACCTCACAATTGCACTCATCTCACATGCTAGTAAAGTAATGCTCAAAATTCTCCAAGCCAGACTTCAGCAATACGTGAACTGTGAACTCCCTGATGTTCAAGCTGGTTTTAGAAAAGGCAAAGGAACCAGAGATCAAATTGCCAACATACTCTGGATCATGGAAAAAGCAAGAGAGTTCCAGAAAAACATCTACTTCTGCTTTCTTGACTATGCCAAAGCCCTTGACTGTGTGGATCACAATAAACTGGAAAATTCTGAAAGAGTTGGAAATACCAGACCATCTGACTTGCTTCTTGAGAAATGTGTATGCAGGTCAGAAAGTTACAGTTAGAACTGAACATGGAACAGACTGGTTCCAAATAGGAAAAGAGTACGTCAAGGCTGTATATTGTCACCCTGCTTATTTAACTTATATGCAGAGCACATCATGAGAAACGCTGGGCTGGAAGAAGCACAAGCTGGAATCAAGATTGCCGGGAGAAATATCAATAACCTCAGATATGCAGATGATACCACCCTTATGGCAGAAAGTGAAGAAGAATTAAAGAACCTCTTGATGAAAGTGAAAGAGGAGAGTGAAAAAGTTGGCTTAAAGCTCAACATTCAGAAAACGAAGATCATGGCACCCGGTTCCATCACTTCAGGGCAAATAGATGGGGCAATATTGGAAACAGTGTCAGACTTTATTTCTTTGGGCTCCAAAATCACTGCAGATGGTGACTGCAGCCATGAAATTAAAAGACACATACTCCTTGGAAGGAAAGTTATGACCAACCTAGATAGCATATTAAAAAGCAGAGACATTGCTTTGTCAACAAAGGTCCGTCTAGTCAAGGTTATGGTTTTTCCAGTAGTCATGTATGGATGTGAGAGTTGGACTGTGAAGAAAGCTGAGCACCAAAGAATTGATGCTTTTGAACTATGGTGTTGGAGAAGACTCTTGAGAGTCCCTTGGACTGCAAGGAGATCCAGCCAGTCCATCTTAGAGGAGATCAGTCCTGGGTGTTCATTGGTAGGACTGATGTTAAAGCTGAAACTCCAGTTCTTTGGCCACCTGATACAAAGAGCTGACTCATTTGAAAAGACCATGTTGCTGGGAAAGATTGAGGGCAGGAGGAGAAGGGACGACAGAGGATGAGATAGTTGGATGGCATCAGTGACTCAATGGACATGGATTGGGTGGACTCTGGGAACTGGTGATGGACAGGGAGGCCTGGCATGCTACGGTTCATGGGGTTGCAAGAGTTGGACATGGCTGAGTGACTGAACTAAACTGAATCCATCTGCCCTCGCAATCTTTACCAAAGTCTTTAAGATATAAAGGATTAAGTTGGTCACCCCAGAGGTATTGGATATTAGAGGGAGGGTTTCCTTAGGTGCAGTTGTTAATTGAGAGGATTTCCTGCACCCCTATGGAAAGTAAGATGGGATATAATTTTACCTCAAGGTTAGTGAGGGGGCTTCAGGGAGACTATAGAATGGATGTGACTCATGTGCCCTCTAATTTGGGGGAATATTTTGGACTTGGATCTGGCTCCTTCCTGACTGAAGTGCAAAAGACTGTAATTGGAGTTGTTTAGGCTGCTGAATGAAACACGGCTGGTGGTAAAGTCAAAGGTACCTGGTTACTAATCTCTTTAGGATACTTCATCTACAAGGGTGAACAGACCTCAGCAAAAAACGTTAGGATGTATATACCTAGATGCAAAAAGGGAATGATAAATCATCAACTGGAGTGGAAATATACACTTCCTCCATATAAACTGAAAGTGATAATCTCCCAAGTTAGAGGAACTGTGAATCACACATAAAAATGCCCTATGTGAGAAAACATGAGCTTTAAGCATCTGCCATTACCAGAGAAAATCAGCATCAAATGGGTACCTGCCAGACATGTAAGCTTTTCCTGTTCCCTAGACTCCCTCTCTTCTACAACAATGGAAATGACCTCAACCAACTGATTGAGTAAACGCTGGACTTGGAATTAAGAAGGACACAAGCTATTTTCATCTTACTTTGGATTATAATACTAACTTCACATTAGTGTGACCATATTATAATGAACAGTAATTAGAATTTTAAAAATTTATGAGTAACAAGGAGATCTATGGGGCTTGCTCTAGGTTTCATCCAGAGACTGGAAAAGGATCGGCCCTTCAAAGTGTGTTTGAATGGCTGATATGGGGAAGTAATAAACTTGTCCGATTATCATAGAACTTCTTATGAGTTGTTACAAGGATATAAGATAACGAATGTAAAAGCAGAGTTGCCCTATAAAATGCATGTTAAGGGACAAGAACATGTTGAGGAAGTGGGGCTGTTTATTACCCTTAGGATCTCATTTATCATGGGATATTTTGGTAATATGTTTGCATGAATCCTTTGAAATACAGAAGGCAAAAGAGACAATGGTAACATACACAATAAATATTCCCTAACATTCGATCAGGCTTCCTCACCCTAGGGCTATGGAGGTTGGTGGTTTTAATGGTTTCTGTAATTGGGCTGGAGAAAATGAAGGTGTGCATCTCCACTGGCTTGCTTTGGTTGGGAGACATTTTACCCTCCTGTTGCTGAGAGTTGCTAGTGCATGGAGAAGGCAATGGCACCCCACTCCAGTACTCTTGTCTGGCAAATCCCATGGATGGAGGAGCCTGGTGGGCTGCAGTCCATGGGGTCACTGAAAGTCAGACACGACCAAGTGACTTCCCTTTCACTTTTCACTTTCATGCATTAGAGAAGGAAATGGCAACCCACTCCAGTGTTCTTGCCTGGAGAATCCCAGGGACAGCAGAGCCTGGTGGGCTGCCGTCTATGGGGTCACGCAGAGTCAAACATGACTGAAGCGACTTAGCAGTGCATGGTGAATAGGAAGCCTCTCTAAGTCAGATCTATTGTTTTTAGTTTTTCAACAGGCATGGACTACTCTCATTGGCTCTTCCTTCTCTGCCTCATATATGACACTGCATCAGACCCAAAGGTGTTTTCTTTCACCTTCCAGTCCAAGAGATATCAACAAGGGTGTGGAAAAAATATATGTTTAACCTTTGTTAACCCATGATTTTCTAGAACTGATTCTAATACCTAGATGGACTAAGCAAGTATCCTCTTGCTCCCCCACTGCTCCATGAACATTTCCACATTGCCAGTGTAATCTGCATTGCTGACAATGGCCTTCCCAGACAGAGAAGAGCTGTTCTTAGTTATGAGCACACAGGTAACTTCAAACAAAGTTTTGTGGGAAAATTTTCCCTGAAAAAAAGTTAAGCTCAGCATCTCTACAGACAGGGCCTATGGTAAAGGAAAGAGTCCAGAGGGTAAAAAGACTTCTTTCTTATAAACTTTTTAAAACCAAATATAAGATTAGAGGTGTTTCCTTGATAGCTCAGATGGTAAAGAATCTGCCTGCAATGCAGGAGACTCAAGTTTAATCCTGGGTCAAGAAGATCCCCTGGAGAAGGGCATGGCAACATACTCCAGCATTTTTGCATGGAGAAGTCTACAGACAGAGGAGCCTGGCAGGCTACAGTCCATGGTGTCGCAGAGAATGGGACACGACTGAATGACTAACACTTTCACTTGTACAAGATTAGAACCATGTGGCAGTTCACAAGGGGGCCACATCCATCTGTATCCAGGAGAGGCCAATGAGCTTTAATTGTTTTGAAAATGGAGGAGCCCAGGTGGCCAAAAGAATAGGGACTGCAGTGGACACGAACATCTAAGAGTGAATTCAGGTATCATCACTTCCTATGATGAAATTGTGCTGATTAATTCACGTTTGTTATCAGTTTCCTTGCCTTTGAGATGAATGCCCATCCTGGAGCTGTCCTGAGATGCCAATGATTTGACATGGGTTCAATATCATAATGACCAGTGTAGTGCCTGGTCCACTATAGGCAACCAGTGTGCATTTGCCTAATTAATTATATAATAAAAGACTCAGAATCATGGCTGGCACAGAGCAGGCAATAAGAGATGTTCTTTCTCCCCTTCTTTTTGTAGAGCATTCAATAAATTAGATAGAATAAAAAAGCACTGCACCTTCAGGGAACACTTTATGAAGGAAAAGACTTATATGTGTAAACATTTTTTCACGGTCAACTGGAAAATGAATGCACTTTGAAATTATGAGTTGGTATTTTTACTAGTTTGAGTAAATTGACCTATATTGGTATTTTTCCTTCATCTGTAAAACAAGAGGTAAGAATTCATTTTTCCCCCAAAATTGAATCATCTGTATCAAAGTGTCTAACAGCGGTTGGCAGAAAATCCTCAGTGCAAATTTTCTTTCCCTTGGTTCCTTTCTTACACTGAATAAGGAGGATGGAAGCAAGATGATCTTTGAAGTACAATACCATTTAAAAAATATTTTTGATAATAAGATTATCAGTTGGCCTATAGATTCACCTCAATTCTTCTTAGTATACTATTAATCAAAAAGTAAAACCTAGAGGGGAATAAAAGTTCAAAAGCAGATATGTCTACAGGGAAAATGACAATCCAGACAGATAAAGCCCTGTACTGAGACATACAGTATCAAAGCTATTTTTAATTGGTTCTCCATAAAAATAAAAGACCATATCAGAATTGTAAATTCCTGATGTAGTGAAATCATTACCCAATATACATGATGATAATGCCTTAAAATATTTCTTTTCTATAATGCTGAGTCACTGTCAAACTACTCAGCATTAGGGATGAAGGTAGGGCCCAAGGTTTATGGATACTCTCACAATTGGACATTTTTTCAAGTGGTGAGCAAGCTGGTCCAGTCCAGACTTTCCAAGAACAGAGAATTTTGTTATTATCATGGACATTTGCCCTATAGAGATGAAAGGGGGGAAAAGATGTTATCTTTGGTGGGAATTTGTCAATAAGCAGGCTAAATTCAAACAGAAAGCTCATAGATCTACTTCAAATGTGCTTTACAACTGAATTAGAGTCACCGTGATTTATTGTAAGCCAGCTACACTTCAGTCCAATTTGACTAACTCCAATGCTCACTTATAAAATACTTTTCCTTAGAAAAGAAAAATAGTAGAAGGCTTTCAAAAAGCATATACAAGGAAATCCTTACAACTGTATTTAATATATTAATCCACTCCTATTAAAGACAGTCCTTAGAGTTAGTTCTCGAAGATATGTGTTCAAATGCTGACTAGATTTTTGTTTTGCTTCTCGTGACTATTCTCCAATTAGGATATTTTTTAGGAAAGAAAATGTTGAATACAAGTAGGAACTAAGGTCTGCCTTTCTTCTCTGTTTCATCAAGTTAGCTTATATGTGATTTTCCTAGAATGGATTGAGAGGTATGAATTTTCTAATATTTATTATACAGATTTTCGTCAGATTTCAGCAGCCTCAGAGTTTGAAATGGAAGAAACCAAACAGCCGGTTCTTTATTTTCATTTAAGTAAACATAATTTAAATCCTTTAAGTTTCTATACTATATGTAACAGAAAGAAAAATTATTAGGAAAAAATCTATATATCTTCAATATTTCTTTTACAAGTAGATTCAGATCATAGAGACAAATTTTTAGCTAACAATAATTTCAATATACTGTGTGCTGTGGTGGTGATGGTGGTTGTTTAGTTGCTAAGTTGTGTCCAACTCTTTTGTGACCCCAAGCACTGTAGCCCTTCAGGCTTCTTTGTTTATAGGATTTCTCAGGCAAGAATACTGTGCACTGAGGAAGATAATATTAATTAATTAATATGTAAAAATAAAAGTAGAGATGATAAGTCAGTAAAGATGCACTGAATAAGAAATGGAGACATCTAGAAGGATTTAGGGAGAAGGCAATGGCACCCGACTCCAGTACTCTTGCCTGGAAAATCCTGTGGACAGAGGAGCCTGGTAGGCTGCAGTCCATGGGGTCGCTAAGAGTCGGATACGACTGAGCGACTTCACTTTCACTTTTCACTTTCATGCATTGGAGAAGGAAATGGCAACCCACTCCAGTGTTCTTGCCTGGAGAATCCCAGGAACAGGGGGAGCCTGGTGGGCTGCCGTCTATGGGGTCACACGGAGTCGGACACGACTGAACTGACTTAGCAGAAGGACTTAGAACAGGATAGCTGACATGGGTGAGACTGGCAGCTGAATGGGGCCAGTGGAGGGGAGATTGAAAAGAAACAAAAATATGGTGGCTTCTGAGTAAGAGGAGAGACCGTTAAAATGATGTCAGATGGGAGTTTTCCAAGGCTAGGAAGGTGAAATATTATGAGTTGAAGACTATGGCCTCTGTTCTCTTTCTCCTGTATGAAATTTTTAGGAAAATATTTGCTTTTTTTCCTCTTTTGCCCCAAAGAGTATATTTTCTTTGAATCAAAGTTCTGAGCTTTACTATAATATAGGGGCAGATCTCTTATAGCAGGGCCACATTTAATCAAATACTATATGGATGAAATGAGGGTCTTCCCTCATAGCTCAGTTGGTAAAGAATCTGCCTGCAATGTAGGAGACCCTGTTTTGATTCCTGGGTTGGGAAGATCGCTGGAGAAGGGATAGGCTACCCACTTTGCATTCTTGGGTTCTCCTATGGCTCAGTAGATAAAGAATCGGCCTGCGATGTGGGAGACCTGGGTTCAATCCCTGGGTTGGGAAGATCCCCTGGAGAAGGGAAAGACTACCCACCCCAGTATTCTGGCCTGAAGAAGTCCATGGACTGTATAGTTCATGGGATCACAAAGAGTGGGACATGACTGAGTGACTTTCACTTTCACTTTTCATATGGATGAAAGTGAAAGTGTTAGTCCCTCAGTATTGTCCCCCTCTTTGTGACCCCATGGACTATAGCCTGTCAGGCTCCTCTGTCCATGGAATTCTCCAGGCAATAATAGTGGAGCGGGTTGCCATTCCCTTCTCCAGGGGCTCTTTCAGACCCAAGGATCAAAGCTGGGTCTCCTGCACTGGCAGGCAGGTTGTTTACAGTCTGAGCCACAAGGGAAGCCAACCTTACATTGTTGTTGTTGTTCAGTTGCTCAGTCATCTCTGACTCTTTGTGACCCCATGGACTGCAGCACGCCAGGCTTCTCTGCCCTTCACCATCTCCCAGAACTTGCTCAAACTCATGTCTACCAAGTCGGTGATGCCACTCAACAAGCTCATCCTCTGTCATCCCTTTCTCCTTCTGCCTTCAATCTTTCCCAGCCTCAGGGTTGTTTGTAATAAGTTGACTCTTCAAATTAGATGGCCAAAGTATTGGAATTTCAACTTTAGCATCAGTCCTTCAGTGAATATTCAGGATTGATTTCCTTTAGGATTGACTGGTTTGATCTCCTTGCTGTCCAAGGGACTCTCAAGAGTCTTCTCCAACACCACAGTTCAAAAGCATCAGTTCTTCAGCACTCAGACTTCTTTATGGTTCAACTCTCACATCCATATATGACTACTGGAAAAACCATAACTACAACTAAATGGACCTTTGTTGGCAAAGTAATGTCTCTGCTTTTTAATATGCTATCTAGGTTGGTCATAGCTTTTCTTCCAAGGAGCAAGCATCTTTTAATTTCATGCTGCACTCACCATCTGCAGTGATTTTGGAGCCCAAGAAAATAAAATCTGTCAGTGTCCATTGTTTCTCATCTATTTGTCATGAAATGATGGGACCGGGTGCCATGATCTCAGTTTTTTGAATGTTGCGTTTTAAACCAGCTTTTTCACTCTCCTCTTTCACTTTCATCAAGAGGCGCTTTAGTTCCTTTTTGCTTTCTGCCATAAGGGTAGTGTCATCTGCATATCTGAGGTTTATTGATGTTTCTCCCAGCAATTATGATTCTAGCTTCTGCTTCATCCAGCCCAGCATTTTACATGATGTACTCCGCATATAAGTTAAATAAGCAGGATGACCATATACAGCCTTGATATACTCCTTTCCCTATTTAGAACCAGTCCATTGTTCCATGTCCCATTCTAACCGTTGTTTCTTGACCTGCATACAAGTTTCTCAGGAGGCAGGTAAGGTGATGCAGTAGTCCCATCTCTTTACGAAGTTTCACTGTTGTGATCCATTCAGGCAAAGCTTTAGCATAGTCAATGAAGAAGAATTCCATGTTTTTCTGGAATTTTCTTGCTTTTTCTATAATACAACAAGTGTTGGCAATTTGATCTCTGGACCCTCTGCCTTTTCTAAATCCAGCTGGATCATCTGGAAGTTCTCACTTCACATACTATTGAAGCCTCACTTGGAGAATTTTGAGCATTACTTTGCTAGCATGTGCTGCTGCTGCTGCTAAGTTGCTTCAGTCATGTCTGACTCTGTGTGATCCCATAGACGGCAGACTACCAGGCTCCTCCATCCCTGGGATTCTCCAGGCAAGAACACTGGAGTGTATGAGATGAGTGCAATTGTGGGGTAGTTTGTACATTCTTTGGCATTGCCTTTCTTTGAGATTGGAATAAAAACTTATCTTTTCCAGTCCTGTCGCCACTGCTGAGTTTTCCAATGTTAGGTAGAGTAGTAATATTAAATCTTGTTTTAATCACATAAATGTCTATTTTATTTATCCTCATTTCATCCATATAATGAAATTTTTTAATTCATTTGCAGTAATTCCTTTTTTAAAAATGAAAAAATCACCTCATTGATAAAATAGTTAGAACTTTTTGTGTTTTTTCCAAGTTTTTAAATTGATATCCTTAATCGCTCTTATTAGCATCTGCAAGCCCCATTGAGAAGGCCTCAATGAAGCTTTCTAAACCAATTTTTCTCATCCAAAAAAGTTTATAAGTTAATTTGACTTTTATTTTATACTATACAGATAATCATTTAAAAAGAATATTCAACTCTTACTACAATCAGGAACTATGCTCAAGAGGGAACATCACAAAGAATTTCAGTGATTTCAGTTGGAATTCTATACATCAGTTGTAATTTCAACAATTTCAGTTGGATAGTTACATAACATGTCTATTACACTGTATATTTTACATATATATGTATAAATATACATGCATATATGACATCTGCTATGCAATAAACATCAGTGGTGGAAAGGTATAGATTTTGAATTGGTAGACACTATTGCTTGAGAAGCACATTGTTAATAAATTTCAAAGTATCTTCTAAAATCAATTTGCCTGTGACAGGCAGTCTATTTTCCAATATATATCACCAAACCCTTCCTCTCTCTGACTATCAACTTCTAAGAATCCAAAATTCTTCCCCAACATCAATCACATGGTCATTTCTCTTTTCTTCTCAATCCCTCTCATAGTAAAACACTTTTCTTCTTAAAGCAAAGGGAAATCTTCAAGAGGCAATGATATTTGATAAAAATAACACAAGCTAAGTAAGAATTGCTAGACGGAGAAAAAGGGAGGAATGGCCATGCCAGAGGGAAAAACAGGTACAAAGAATCTGAGTGATGATGAACATGGACTGTTGCGAGTGTAGCTGAAGTCTGCTGGGAGTGGTAGAAGACGAAACAAAAACAATAGATTTGAGGAGATGCTTAATGGCCTCGTATAGCCAACTAAAGAAAAATTAAATCATCTTGTAGACCAGAAGCCAATGAAAGTGTTTAAAAAGGAAAATAACATGATCAGATTGTTTAGTGAAAGGTTACGGGCTAAGAAAGGACGAAAGAGGATGCATTCTGAGATACAGACAGAACAGAGAAGATTCTGAAGTAGTCCAGATATCTGTAGTAAGATACTAATAGGAGTTGTTGGAATAGGAAACAAATTAAAGGGTACCAACAATAAAAAATTGCTAAGAATTGGTGAATGACTAGATGTGGTGGTTGAGAGAGAGGTTGCAGAGAATGGCTTGAGCATTGGATAACAAAGATGTCAGAAGTGGAAGAGAGTTTACGAGAGTTTGCATCTGGTAGATGATTAGAAGAAGATTCCATAAAAATATACACTTTATTTGCATTACTTCTGATGCAGTACTTATATAAATGTCCTACTCTTCAAAGTTCTTATAAAAATTTATCTTTAAAATATGCAAATTCTAAAATCATTGTTTACAGCTAGAAGAAAGAAAAACATAGCTTTCCTAATTGGCAAAATCCATTCAGTTCAGATCAGTCGCTCAGTCGTGTCCGACTCTTTGTGGCCCCATGAATCGCAGCACGCCAGGCCTCCCTGTCCATCACCATCTCCCGGAGTTCACTCAGACTCGCATCCATCAAGTCAGTGATGCCATCCAGCTATCTCATCCTCTGTCGTCCCCTTCTCTTCCTGCCCCCAATCCCTCCCAGCATCAGGGTCTTTTTCCAATGAGTCAACTCTTCGCATGAGTTGGCCAAAGTACTGGAGCTTCAGCTTCAGCATCATTCCTTCCAAAGAAATCCCAGGGTTGATCTCCTTCAGAATGGACTGGTTGGATCTCCTTGCAGTCCAAGGGACTCTCAAGAGTCTTCTCCAACACCACAGTTCAAAATCATCGATTCTTCAGCGCTCAGCCTTCTTCACAGTCCAACTCTCATATCCATACATGACCACTGGAAAAACCATAGCCTTGACTAGACGGACCTCAGTCGGCAAAGTAATGTCTCTGCTTTTCAATGTGCTATCTAGGTTGGTCATAACTTTCCTTCCAAGGAGTAAGCGTCTTTTAATTTCAAGGCTGCAGCATCATCTGCAGTGATTTTGGAGCCCAAAAACATAAAGTCTGACTCTGTTTCCACTGTTTCCCCATCTATTTCCCATGAAGTGATGGGACCAGATGCCATGATCTTCGTTTTCTGAATGTTGAGCTTTAAGCCAACTTTTTCACTCTCCTCTTTCACTTTCAACAAGAGGCTTTTTAGCTCCTCTTCACTTTCTGCCATAAGGGTGGTGTCATCTGCATATCTGAGGTCATTGATATTTCTCGCAAAATCCATTATATAAGGGGAAACACCAAAATCACTAAAACTTTTAAGTAATGAGAAAATAAACTTAAAAACTAGTGAAAAAAAAAACAGACTAAATTTTCTTCAATTAAAAAAACTGATTTGCCAACTCATATCTTCATAATATGGCTATAATTTTGATTTCACACCATGACTCAAATATGAATATTCTATTTACCCTAAAACGCTGATTAACTTTCTATTTTCTATTTAAATTGTAAAAATAGATTTATTCTAAATATAAAGTGAATAATATATTAAACACCAATGCTTTGTTAGATACTATTAGTCTTGAGCTATCCTACCAGTGTTTTTCAAGAAAATTTTTATCTTCCAAGTTGGTTTTGCTTGAAGGTCAGATAATATTTCATTTCCTATTATTTAAAACTGAAGAAGAACATTGCTCACATTTTTTAAATAAGCAATTTATAAATGAATAATTATAATAATCATTATTTCAGTTTCACATCAGTTAGTATCTGGTCCTACTAAAAAGTTCATTCTCTATGAGAACTAAGAGTTGTTTGGGACAATTACTGGGTAATAACTGTTGAAAAAAAAAGACTATCAGACTTTGCAATCAGCTATTTGGTTGGGGTTTTGGGAGTGGAGGTGAAGCCATTGTTTTTTTTAGACTGTGTGATTTCAGATTAGATTCCTGGGCCCCAAAGATGCCCTGGAGAATGAAAATACAACCCACTCCAGTATTCTTGCCCAGGAAATCCCATGGACAGAGGAATCAGGCAGACTACAGTCCATGAGTCGCAAAGAGTTGGACATAATTTAGCAACTAAACAACTTTACATGCAGACACACAGTGAATAATAATCAATTTAAATCCTTCTTTTTATAAAATTTAGTACTTTCCAATTTTTTTTCTCTTAACCTTGTAAGGCTATCAAAAACATTGTTCTTATTCTCAGACTTTTAGCCAGGAATCAGGTTGAAATCAATAAATGTCCTCAAGGAAAAAGTGGGCACCCCCTGAGGACAGGAATATATCTCTCTGATTTTTTTCTTCCATATATTTCTTCATCCTGTATTAGCTCTCAAATGTCTTTAAATCGATTTGTAAAATAAATCTGTTCAATTTCTCCAAGAGGATTCACCTGAAACATGAAAAGGAAACATCCTAGGGTTTGATTCAGGATCAAGGTATTTTTCTGCCTTTATCATTGAATTTCCTTCTCCATAACAGTTTTTTCTGAAAAATTCTAAAGGCTTGGATTTACTAAATCAAACCTTCCTAGCAGCAATTTTACATTCAGAGAACGCTTTTTTAATTTGTTCATCACCATTAGTTTTGTATCTCTAGTTTTTACCATATTTGAGGGTAGGATAAAGGTTACCACTTTGTTATTCACATGGTTCACAGATGTGACCTTATACTGAGAGGATACTGACAATCCCCCATCTTAAGAGTATTTTACAAGTGGCCAAAATAGCTCAGTTAGGAGAGCATTAGACTGAAGAGTACATCAGTTTACTCAAAGACCCACAGCTGGAGCAACTTACTGAAGGGGATATTCTGAGTTGCAAATAAGGAACTCACCGCCTGCAAGTTCTCTGTTCTCCTGATCGGTTAGCTAGCTGGGCATAACTGGCTTCTCAGATCTCAGTTGTTGTCATACTAGCTGAACTTCCCTTGCTGGACACACAGACAGACTGACAGTCATTACCTGATGCACTTTCACATATATACGCCTTTATTCTGTCATGATTTAAATATATTTTTGATTAATGATTAATCATATTTTAATATTTTATAGAAGATTCTGATAATAGGTGGTGCTAGTGGTAAAAATCTGCCTGCCAATGCAGGAGACATAAGAGACACAGGTTTGATCTCTGGGTCTGGAAGATACCCTGGAGGAGGAAACGGCAACCCACTCCAGTATTTTTGCCTCGGGGAATCCCACAGACAGAGGGCCTGGTGGGCTACATCCCATAGATTTGGACACAACTGAAGTGACTTAGCATATGCATGCATACTCATATACAACAGAACTTTAACACTGCAATATGGCACAGTTGCTTTATCTAATGTAAGCTTTTTCCAATTAAAACTTCATTGGAAATCTTCCAAGATGTATTTACTATCAGTGACTATTCAGTAAAGCACTCTACCCTACTACAATCAAAATTTTAGATAACATCCATCTCTACTCTGTCCTGTAAATGTCTGTGGAGAACCCATGAGAATGATAGTGTCAAAAAGACGAATACGAAACCTATGAAAGAAAGAGTTATGGTTGCTGAGGTGATAGTTACATGAGAAGATACATCAAGTCTACAAGTTTGAAATCTAGGAAGTCAATAATGATGGAAAATTAATTCTGGTTTGTGATGTGTTTGGTATGCAAGGAAAGAATAGATATACAAATTGAAACAATTAATGAAGACTGAGAAGCAAGATGCATCAGAAATATGGAAATGGAGCCACTGTATATTTTTATTATTAAATAAAACATATCATTTAAAAAAAAATTAGTGTACCATGTGTGCCCAATCATTCAGTTGTGTCTGACTCTTTGCGACTCTATGGACTGTAGTCTGCCAGACTCCTCTGTCCATAGAATTTTCCAGACAAGAATAGTGGAGTGGATTACCATTTCTTAAATAAAACATAGTTTTTTTTTAATTTAGTGTACCTTAATATGTTTATATAGTTAAAGTAACAACACAGATTATAACTGAAGTAGGGTGACTACATGAACATAAGTTAAATGAGTTTAGAGAAATTATGTATCAGGACTCGGGCTGAAATCTTTTCTGATGAGAAGAGAGAAACTAGGAAATCAGAAAACTAGCTTCACATATTCAAAGCTGGCTTCTTTCAAAACATTAAGAAAAACCAACATTTGCATTAATTAAAAAAAATAATTGAATTTTATACAATTGCATGTTTAAAACTGAAAATAAATTATGGACTAGTATAAATATTGCATGCTACACTCAATATGTCAGCAAATTTAGAAAACTCAGCAGTGGCCACAAGACTGGAAAAGGTCAGTTTTCATTCCTATCTCAAAGAAGGGAAGTGCTAAACAACATTTCAGCTACCTTACAATTGTGCTCATTTTGCTAGTAAGGTTACGCTCAAAATCCTTCAATCTAGGTTTCAGCATTATGTGAACCAAAAAATTCCAGATGTACGAGCTGGGTTTAGAAAAGGCAGAGGAACCAGAGATCAAATTGCCGACATTCACTGCATCATAGAGAAAGCAAGAGAATTCCAGGAAAACATCTATTTCTGCTTCATTGACTACATGAAAGCCTTAGACTGTGTGCTGCTGCTGCTGCTGCTAAGTCGCTTCAGTCGTGTCCGACTCTGTGCGACCCCATAGACGGGGGCCCACTGTCTCTGGGATTCTCCAGGCAAGAACACTGGAGTGGGTTGCCATTTCCTTCTCCAATGCATGAAAGTGAAAAGCGAAAGTGAAGTTGCTCAGTCGTGTCCGACTCTTAGCAACCCCATGGACTGTAGCCCACCAGGCTCCTCTGTCCATGGGATTTTCCAGGCAAGAGTACTGGAGTGGGGTGCCATTGCCTTCTCCGGAGAAACCTGAATGCAGATCATGAAGCAAGAGTTAGAACCTTACATGGAACAACTTACTGGTTCAAAATTGGGAAAGGAATAAGAGAAGGCTGTATGTTGTCACCTTGCTTATTTAACTTCTATGCAGAGTACATCATGCAAAATGCCAGGCTGGATGAATCCCAAGCTGGAATCAAGACTGTGGGGGGAAATATTAACAACCTTAGATATGCAGATGATACCACTCTGGTGGCAGAAAGTGAAGAGGAAATAAAGAGCCTCTTGACAGGGTGAATGAGGAGAGTGGAAAAACCTGGCTTAAAACAGAACATTCAAAAAATGAAGATCATGGCATCTGGTCCCATCACTTCAAGGCAAAGAGATGGGGAAAAAGTGGAAGCAGTGACAGATTTTATTTTCTTGGATTCCAAAATCACTACAGATGGTGACTGCAGCCATGAAATTAAAAGATGCTTGCTTCTTGGAAGGAAAGTTATGACAAACCTAGACAGCAATTATTAAAAGCCAGAGACATCACTTTGATTCTAAAGATCCATATAGTCAAAGGTATGGATTTTTTCAGTAGTCATGTATGAATGAGTGTTGGACCATAAAGTAGACTAAGTACCAAAGAATTTATGCCTTCATATTGTGGTGCTGGAGAAGACTCTTAAGAATCCCTTGGACTGCAAGATCAAACCAGTCAATTCTAAAGGAAATCAGCCCTGAATATTCTTTGGAAAGACTGATTGCTGAGGCTGATGCTCCAATACTTTGGCCACTTGATGTGAAAAGCCAACTCAATGAAAACAATTATGATGCTGGGAAAGACTGAAGGCAGGAAGTGAAAGGGATGGCAGAATATAGGATGGTTGGATGGCATCACCGCCTTGATGGACATGAGTTTGAGGAAGCTCTGGAAACTGGTGATGTACAGGGACGCTTGCTGCAGTCCATGAAGTCGCAAAGAGTTGGACAAGACTTAGCAACTGACCAACCACAACATTAATATTAATTAAATTACAGTGATATAGACCACTACTCTATACATTTGTTATAAGGAGATCATTATATTAGATATACCAAAACAATGCCATTTTTTAAATTAATTAGAATAATTCTTGGGGTTGGAAACAAAGGTGCATAAATGCTTCTCTCTATAAAGGAACTCTATCTCTCCCCTTAATTCCATATGCATCCTTTTTTACTGAAGTATAATTGTTTTATTAGAGTGTTGTGCTGCTGCTGCTGCTGCTGCTACTGCTGCTAAGTCACTTCAGTCGTGTCTGACTCTGTGCAACCCCATAGATGCAGCCCATCAGGCTCCCCTGTTCCTGGGATTCTCCAGGCAAGAACACTGGAGTGGGTTGCCATTTCCTTCTCCAATGCATGAAAGTGAAAATTGAAAGTGAAGTTGCTCAGTCGTGTCCGACTCTGTGCAGCCCCATAGACGGCAGCCCACCAGGCTCCTCCGTCCATGGGATTTTCCAAGCAAGAGTACTGGAGTGGGGCACCAGTGCCTTCTCCAAGTGTTGTGCTAGTTTCAGGTATACAGCAAAGTGATTCAGTTATATATATAATATTTATATATTTTTCGATTCTTTCCATATGTATCTTTTTTCCTGCTATTTAAATTTACAGTCCCTAAGAAATATATTTTCAAGAAACACATTTTCAAAACTAATTTGACTTGTATTCATTATTACTGTTAATTGGAAAAGGATGTCTTTTATGTAGAAATTGTATGTGTATACTACTGATACTTTACGTGTTGTAGATTTGTCTAAAAGTTGTGATATATTCCATCCCAACACTTCATACCTTCTCTGACAAATAAATGCTGGTGTAAATACCTTTAAAAAAAAGAGTCTGGGGCCAAAAAGCCAAGTATCCCATATAGAATAGAAGCTACCAAGCCAGAGTATGGGGAGGCAGAGTGGATACAACAAAGAAAGTAAAAGTACAGAATTGGCAAAGCTGGAGAATATATTACTAATAAGACACACATTTTCCAGAAAATTTTGTAGTCTGCATAGACTATAAATAATGCGTGATCACAGGAATTCTCAGAGAGTAAACCTATTGCTTCTAAGTAGAAGTATGAATGTGTTGTGGAAAGGGAGGGGACTTAATTTCAAGTTAAATGATACAATTCTGCCACCAAGGATTGGTATGACCTTGGAAGGATATCCAGTCTCTCTGAGTTTCAACAACGTCATCTATACATTGACAATTTAAAGGATCTCTGAGATATTTCCTAGCCTGAAAATGATGTCTACTATGATGAGGAAATACTCAAGGTAAAAGTTAAATGACTTCAAGAAGAGGCTGAAGCAAATCTGCCCTAAGCAAAAAGGCAGGAATCCAAGCAATGGGATCTGAGAGAGGAGCAAGACTCTGTGTACATTTTGGGGCCTGCTATAGCATCATTCCTTCCTTTCACCTGCAGTAAATCCTGCAGCACTATCTCTTCTCTTGGCAATGTGAGCAGAAGGTGGTTTAAGGTCTAATTTTCACAGATGATAGTCCTCCCTTTTGATCACTGATACTTACGTGGTATCAACTGTGTTTTTGTTACTCCCTGACTATTTTTCTTTCTTTCTTTTTTTTTTTTTTAGTTATTTTATACGGAATCCTATAGGATCTTCCCTCGGTGATTGTATTTAATTTGCATTTATGCTTTTACTTTTGAAGGAATATCTGAGTAACTTACAAACTAGTAACACATTGATTTTGACTCACCAAATATGTGGAAGGGGAAATTTAAGTCCTCATCATAACTCACTCTTCTATACTACATTAACAAAGTAAATATTATATAAATATGATAGGTTGATGGGGAAAAGGAGATTTTTTTTAAGAAATAAATTATTATTTGTGATAACTTTAGTAAGGTCAGGTGACTTAATTAGATTGATTTTACCTTACTGAAAAACTTCTATTTTTTTATCTTATCATTTCACATTAGAGTATAGCCGATTAACAATGCTGTAAAAGCATCAGGCGGACAGCAAAGGGACCCAGACATACATATACATGTATCCATTCTCCTCCAAACTTCCCTTCCATCCAAGCTTCCACACAACACTGGTTAGAAAAAAAGAAAACCTTAGATTAACTTGCTTGGATTATTCTTTTTATGAATATAAGGGAGACAAAACAGGGAAATGGAGTGTTTGTCAATGAGCTGAGGATCTACTGCAAGGAGGAAATAGGCCCCAAAGCAAGAACAACAGATCCCAAGATGATAACCTTGTTGCTTAAGCATTCTAAAGTATCAAGGAACAGAGTCAGGCCAAATAATATGTATTTTTATAATTTATACATTTATTTGTATAAAGCCTTACAAAGGTGAGAATTTACCTCACAGTAAACAATCAGCTAAACTGTTAAAAAAGTAAAATGCCAATTAAAACCCACCTAGAATGCATGATTCCAACTGTTTAGAGGCAATACGTTCAGGACCATAGTTGTAGGCATGCCAAAATGAGGGATGAGAATGTTTAGTGTGAGAAGGTTGCGAGCACTTTCTGGTTATTGTTTAATCTCTCCATGCCTCAGTTTGTACATTCACAAAGTGGGGTCACCTATAGTACCTAATTTTATAAGAAAATATAAACTTTAAATTAATTAATGCACATAAAGTTGTTAAAACAATGCCAAGCACGTTGAATCAACAAATTTCAGCTAATAAGATCAGTAAGTACTGCTGCTGCTAACAGTTATACACATCACAGATATCTTGGCCAAGAACTGAAGAACATGCACTCTAGTTGAGAGATTAGGTATTTTGGCTATGGTCTTCACAGAAAAGAGATGACACAGTGAAGCAGTTTAATGGAGGAGAGTTTAACAAAGGGACTTTTTTTTATTTACAAAGTTAGGGAGAATATTAAAAAAGAAACCAACAAAAGACAGCACTCTACCCCAAGGCTAACAACATTAGGGAGTCTTAAAGAAGGCAGAGCACTGAAGAATTGGTGCTTTTGAACTGTGGTGTTAGAGGAGATCCTTGAGAGTCCCTTGGAAAGCAAGGAGATCAAAGCAGTCAATCTTAAAAGAAATCAACCCTGAATATTCTTTCAAAGGACTGATGCTGAAGCTGATGCTCCAATATTTTGGCCACCTGATTTGAAGAACTGACTCATTGGTAAAGACGATGATGCTGGAAAAGATCAAAGGCAGAAGGAGAAGAAGGCAACAGAGGATGAGATGGCTGGATGGCATCACTGATTTAATGGTCATGAACTTGGAGGAGACTGTAATGGACACAGAAGCCTGGTGTGTTGCAGTCCACGGGGTTGCAAAGAGTCAGATACTACTTGGCAACTGAACAACAACCAATTGCTAAAAAGTGACAAGAAAGGAAAATAGTTCCAGAACCCAGAATGAATAGCCAAAAGGGAGAAGAAGATTGGCTGACCTTTAGTAGAGCAATGGAGACAGGCCATAGCAATCTGACAAAGAATTCAGATGAGTAAATATCACAATCATCCATTTTCCCATCCTCCAAATCCATTGCCATATACAGTTCAGTTCATTTCACTCAGTTGTGTCCAACTCTTTGCAACCCCATGGACTGTAGAGACTTCCCTGTCCAACACTAACTCCTGGAGCTTGCTCAAACTCCTGTCCATCCAGTTGGAACTGGATGTCAAAAGTGAGAGGACAATTTTATACTATCTATAGAGATCATTTTCCTGGGCACAAAGCAAGGTAGAGAAGGACAGAGGAACAAATGGGAATTATCCAGCACAACTGTGCAGATGAAAGGAAAGAAAAGTTGAATACATGGACAATTTTGAAGGATTTATCCCAACTCTCCCTCCACTTCAGAACAGGGATTAAGTTTAGGTAGAAAATAGGACTGACTGACATATTAAAATTACTAAAGAAAAACAGATCCCGAGTTTTCCCCTGCTCCCAAAGTAAAAAGAACAACAAAAAACAAACTTTTTCTGAAAAATCATATAAATTAAAAATTTAACATTTGAAAAACTTAATTCACATTTAGAGTTTATACTCTGGGTAAAACTTTGTATTTATATTCCAAGCTTCACCTTTCAAAGCATAATGGTTTATTTCTGCTAAAATTTTAATACTTCTGGGTGGACAGTCTACTTAACTGGGTTTTAATATTTTAAATCCCTATATGAAAGAAAAGTCTGAAGCGATGACGAGGATTAAGAGGGAATAAGGGGAAAAAGTGGACAGGACACAAAATGGTGAGTATAGAACGTCACTTTACCTTATTCACAACTTCCCTAAGGTCAGTTTATTTCTACCCTAATAAAAAACAAAATAACAAAAGACTCTATCTTACACTTACTATAAGTAGGCAATTGATGAGGTGAAACAGACATCTAAGATAAGAATGAACATCTAAAAATCTAACCAGGGGACAGACAGAACACACCCAAGAGCTCTGAAGAGAGAGCCATTATTTTCATTTGTATCAGTGGATTCCTTCTTATTTCTTGAATACATTTATGAGAATCTCATATTTTTCTAATATAAACATGTCTCTATGTATCTTTAATATTTTGATTTATATTTTATTCAGCTGTACTTTCATTTTTATTTATACTTTCCTTTGTTTCTCTTGTGGGTTTTTTTTTTTTACTCATTTTAGTTCTTACTTCACTTTTTACTTCATTTATGCACATTACATTATTAATAATGATAACTCTTCAGTCTCTGAGTCTCCCTCTGAACTGCCTCATTGGACATATTTCAGCAAAGAAGAGGGCATTCATCATTGCTCTTTCTAGAGTTTGTTGACTCCTGACTTTTTCATTTCCAATTTTACTCAAATTCATTTCAGTTCAGTTCAGTCATTCAGTACTGTCCGACTCTTTGCAAACCCATGGACTGTAGCACGCCAGGCTTCCCTGTCCATCACCAACTCCTGGAGCTTGCTCAAACTCATGTCCACCCAGTCAGTGATGCCATTCAACCATCTCATCCTCTGTTGTCCACTTCTCCTCCTGCCTTCAGTCTTTCCCAGCATCAGGGTCTCTTCCAAGGAGTCAGTTCTTTACATCAGGGAGCCAAAGTATTGGAGTTTCAGCTTCAGCATCAGTCCTTTCAATGAATATTCAGGACTGATTTTCTTTAGGATTGACTGGCTTGATCTCCTTGCTGTTCAAGGGACTCTCAAGAATCTTCTCCAACACCACACTTCAAAAGCATCAATTCTTCGGCACTCATCTTTCTTTATGGTCCAACTCTCACACTCTTACATTACTACTGGAAAAACCGTTATAGCTTATCTTCCAAGGAGAAAGCGTTTTTTTGTCAGCAAAGTAATGGCTCTGCTTTTCAATATGCTGTCTAGGTTGGTCATAGCTTATCTTCCAAGGAGCAAGCGTTTTTTAATTTCATGGCTGCAGTCACCATCTGCAGTGATTTTGGAGCCCAGAAAATAAAGTCTGTTACTGTTTCCATTGTTTCCCCATCTACAAATTGGGTTAGGTGAATACAGGGTTTTTTAACTTCAAAGTAGCTGTATTTCTTCTTCTTTGATTTTTTTAAAACTACTTGGTAGGCTTATTGTATTGTGCTCATGGGATGAGGTCCATACAATCTCAGCTTTCCAGATCACAAATATTTGACCTCAAGATCGCTCTTTATACTCTTTCAAATTACAGATGACCTTAAAAAGCTTTTATTTTTATGAGTTATAGCTATCAATACTTACCTAATTAATTCTGTTTACACTCTAGAGCCAGGAAATGATTAGAAAGAAGATCTTTCTGCAGAATTTCTAGTAACGAAACAGATTTTTCTGTCTTTCTCTTCCTTCCATCACTGTTAGTCAAGGCATGATGCATCAATGGGTCATTAGTAAGCTGAACATGAGTTTACATCTGATTTTAAAAATCTCTCTAATGAACTTTAAAATTTTATAAAGTTGTTGCTGATTGATTCCTGACAGAAGTATATCTTTCAGGGGAAGATATTGTTTATAATAATATCAAGCTCCATGTGCATGAGCCAAAATGTTATTTTTTTAAATATTTACATAACCTGAAAATCTAAAATAACCTCTGTTCTATGTCTGATTAGGGACATCAAATTTTCCCATTGACATATCTTATCTTAAGCTAACTAGAGTCTCCCATACATTACACAAATATTTCCATCTTTCACATATTATACACCTTGTACATCAACTCTATATTCTAAAAACTAGTTATTATCAGAGCACAACAATAAACATCCCAGGTCTTCTTAGGGCATAGACATAGAACTAACCAATAGTTGTTTTTGCCACGTTTTTTTTTTTTTGGTTGAAGCACATCACAGGGTCAACCAGAATCAAGGAGGGAGGTTACATATAAACACACGTGTACTCAGAGGCATAGTTTACTTAAGGAGTGCCCAACCACAAAGAAAAAAGCCTTCCTATACAACTAGACCTACGTAGATGAGTATTAAATATTGTCTAAAAAAATGTGTCTGTGTTTTAAGTTTTAAAGTATTTCTTCAGAAAGCCCTGCTTTGCTAGTACTCAAAATCATGATGCTAAACTTATGGCTGGATACCAGAACAAATTTTCTGCAGAAAGAGAATAACAATAAAGATTTCAAATTACACTGTGCAAGTCAATAACAGCAGTTAAAAGTTGCAGCAGTGTAAATTTTAGTAAGGCTCATTCCTAAATCTCATTCACAAGCCTTGCAGAGAACTGTAAAGAGAAATAAGTTGATGTAGAGAAATTTCCACACTATAGTGACCTAAAATAGAATGAAATTCAATCTCTATAGATAATCCTATACACGCTGCTATATTTAAAACAGATAATCAACGAAGACCTACAGTAGCATAGGCAACTCTGCTCAGTAGTATGTAGCAGCCTTGATAGGAAAAGACTTTGAAAAAGAATAGATACATGTACATGAGTAACTGACTCACTTTGCTGTACACTTGCAACAACTATAACACTGTTACTCAACTACATTTCAATATAAAATCAAAAGCCAAAAAATATAATGCATATCTCTCCTGTCCTTTTTCTTATGTAAATCTTTGAGTAATATGAAAATTAAATTTAGTTCCCAAGAATATATTCCCAGCAAGTATCAAGAAAGAATAAATAATTTTTAAGCTAAGGAAAGAGTAGCCCCAAAACACAGAATCTATCAGGATCTTATAAGAAAGACTCAAATGACTTCTAGATATATAAGAATAATCACTAAATTAAATATGTAAGGAAAGAACACAGGGATCAGGCTTATCTCCTATTGTATTTAAAATAAAACACTCTGAAGGAAATCTGTATACAAATAAAAATACTACTGTTAAGAGAGACCAAAGCATTAAACAGTAAAACATTACACAAAAATGTTTGGAGATTTCTACTCCACTAACCATCACAAATTAACTGGATAATTCAAAAGTTTGAAAAAATATTTGAGTGACAATTATAAGTCATTCAAATTCAATACAATTGAAAACATATTTTTTTTTTTTAATTTGAAAACAGTTTCACTTATATCACCTACATAATCCTTCTAACTACTCAGTGAAGTAGATACTTATATTTTAGTTTCAGTGATCAAATGATATGCTCTTCTAATTGGCTGAACTCTTACTTTCTGTAATTTAGTGTTATTTTCTATTATGAAAGCTCATAGAAGATAAAAAAAAAAAAGATACAAAATTTGTCCTGAATCAGTAATGTATTATGTGAAGTTACTGGGATGATCTTGGACGGTGAAGGCATATAGAGCTTACATTATAAGTCGCCAGCACTCCAGCCAAATCCTACCCAAAGTCTCACATGGCAATAACTGAGTGAAGTAGAGTGGTGACAGTTCCTCATTCCAGATGGAACAGGTATTCTTCAAGGGAAGACGTCAGTCCAGTTCAGTTCAGTTCAGTCGCTCAGTCGTGTCCAACCCCATGAATCGCAGCATGCCAGGCTTCCCTGTCCATCACCATCTCCCAGAGTTCACTCAGACTCATGTCTATTGAGTTGGTGATGCCATCCAGCCATCTCATCCTCTGTCGTCCCCTTCTCCTCCTGCCCCCAATCCCTCCCAGCATCAGAGACTTTTCCAAAGAGTCAACTCTTCGCGTAAGGTGGCCAAAGTATTAGAGTTTCAGCTTAAGCATCAGTCCTTCCAATGATAACCCAGGACTGATTTCCTTTAGAATGGACTTGTTGAATCTCCTTGAAGTCCAAGGGACCTTCAAGAGTCTTCTCCAACACCACAGTTCAAAAGCATCAATTCTTCTGTGCTCAGCTTTCTTCCTAGTCCAACTCTCACATCCGTACATAACCACTGGAAAAACCATAGCCTTGAATAGATGGACCTTTGTTTGCAAAGTGTCTCTGCTTTTCAATATGCTATCTAGGTTGGTCATAATTTTCCTTCGAAGGAGTAAGTGTCTTTTAATTTCATGGCTGCATTCACCATCTGCAGTGATTTTGGAGCCCCAAAAAATAAAGTCTGACACTGTTTCCACTGTTGCCCTATCATTTGCCATGAAGTGATGGGACCAGGTGCCATAATTAATCTTGTATTAATCTTGAAAGTTGAGCTTTAAGCCAAATTCTTCACTCTCCTCTTTCACTTTCATCAAGAGGCTCTTTAGTTCTTCTTTCCTTTCTGCCATAAGAGTGGTGCCATCTGCATCTGAGGTTATTGATATTTCTCCCAGCAATCTTGATTCCAGCTTGTGCTTCATCCAGCCCATCATTTCTCATGATATACTCTGCATATAAGTAAAATAATATTTGGTTCTAGGGTGACAATATACAGCCTTGATGTACTCCTTTTCCTATTTGGAACCAGTCTGTTGTTCCATGTCCAGTTCTAACTCTTGCTTCCTGACTTGCATACAGGTTTCTCAAGAGGCAGGTCAGGTGGTCTAGAATTCCCATCTCTTGAAGAATTTTTCACAGTTTATTGTGATCCTCACAGTCAATGGCTTTGGCATAGTCAATAAAGCAGAAATAGATGTCTTTCTGGAGCTCTTGTTTTTTTCCATGATCCAGCAGATGTTGGCAATTTGATCTCTGGTTCCTCTGCCTTTTCTAAAACAAGGTTGAACATCAGGAAGTTCACAGTTCACGTATTGCTGAAGCCTAGCTTGGAGAATTTTGAGCATTACTTTACTAGCATGTGAGATGAGTGCAATTGTGCGGTAGTTTGAGCATTCTTTGGCATTGCCTTTCTTTGGAATTGGAATGAAAACTGACCTTTTCCAGGCCTGGGCCACTGCTGAGTTTTCCAAATGTGCTGGCATATGGAGTGCAGCACTTTCACAGCATCATCTTTCAGGATTTGAAACAGCTCAACTGGAATTCCATCACCTCCGCTAGCTTTGTTCGTAGTGATGCTTTCTAAGGCCCACTTGACTTCACATTCCAAGATGTCTGGCTCTAGATTAGTGATCACATGATCATGATTATCTGGGTCGTGAAGATCTTTTTGTACAGTTCTTCTGTGTATTCTTGCCACCTCTTCTTAATATCTTCTGCTTCTGTTAGGTCCAGACCATTTCTGTCCTTTATCGAGCCCATCCTTGCATGNGGAATTCCATCACCTCCACTAGCTTTGTTCGTAGTGATGCTTTCTAAGGCCCACTTGACTTCACATTCCAAGATGTCTGGCTCTAGATTAGTCATCACATCATCATGATTATCTGGGTCGTGAAGATCTTTTTGTACAGTTCTTCTGTGTATTCTTGCCACCTCTTCTTAATATCTTCTGCTTCTGTTAGGTCCAGACCATTTCTGTCCTTTATCGAGCCCATCTTTGCATGAAATGTTCCCTTGGTATCTCTAATTTTCTTGAAGAGATCTCTAGTCTTTCCCCTTCTGTTCTTTTCCTCTATTTCTTTGCATTGATCGCTGAAGAAGGCTTTCTTATCTCTTCTTGCTATTCTTTGGAACTCTGCATTCAGATGCTTGTATCTTTCCTTTTCTCCTTTGCTTTTTGCTTCTCTTCTTTTCACAGCTATTTGTAAGGCCTCCTCAGACAGCCATTTTGCTTTTTTGCATTTCTTTGCCATGGGGATGGTCTTGATCCCTGTCTCCTGTACAGTGTCACAAACCTCATTCCATGTTCATCAGGCACTCTATCAGATCTAGACCCTTAAATCTATTTCTCACTTCCACTATATAATCATAAGGGATTTGATTTAGGCCATACAGTGGAGTATTATTTAGCCTTAAAAAATGACTTACTGGCACATGCTATACCGTGGATGGATTTAGAAGACAAGGTAAGTGAAAGAGGACAGAAAACGTGAGTCCATGCATGTGAAATGCCCAGAACAGACAGGTTCATAGGAGCAAAGCAGCTCAGTGATTTTTTTTTTTTAATGGACAACACCAAACACCTGTATTAGGAAAAAAGAAAGGTCTTGGGTCAATGATCTCAGCTGTATCAATCTCGGACAAGAAGATATCCTTGAAGAACATAGAAGAATTCCCTGGCAGTCCAGTGGTTAGGACTCAGCACTTTGCTCTGCGCCCGGATTCAATCCCTGGTCGGGGGACGAGATCTTGCAAGCCTCTCGGTACAGCCAGAACAAAAGAGAAGGTTATGAACACCTTCATGTCAAATTCCACAGCTTAGAAGAAATGGACTAATTCCTTGGAAGATCGAAAATGCAAAAACTCCCTCTGAGAAGTAACAGCTAACCCGAATACCCCTACTTCTCTTAAACTGGAATTGTGTTGAAAACCTTCCCACAAAGAAAACTTCAGGCTTGTGAGCCTTCCCTGAGGAAATCTGCCAAATATTTAAGGAAGAGATAATTATCAATTCTTTGGGAGTGCTTCCAAGGTGGCTCAATGGTAAAGAATCTTCCTGCAATGCAAAAGAGTCAGTCCCTGGGTCAGGAAGATCCCCTGGAGGAGAAAATAGCATCCCACTCTAGCATTCTTGCCTAGAGAATCCCATGGACAGAAGCCTGGCGGGCTACAGAGTTGGACACGGCGCGATGTTAATTCCACACAGACTGCCCCGCACTCATCTTTCCCAACGTCAGGATCTTTTCCAATTAGTTGGCTCTTTGCATGAGGTGGCCAAAGTATTGGAGTTTCAGCTTCAACACCAGTCCTTCCAATAAATATTCAGGACTGATCTCCTTTAGAATGGACTGGTTGGATCTCCTTGCTGTCCAAGGGACTCTCAAGGTCTTCTCCAACACCACCGTTCAAAAGCATCAATTCTTCGGCGCTCAGCCTGCTCTGTGGTCCAACTCTCACGTCCATACATGACCACTGGGAAAACCCTAACTTTGACTCTACAGACCTTTGGCAGCAAAGTGACGTCTCTGCTTTTTAAATACACTGTCTAGGTTTGTCGCAGCTTTTCTTCCAAGGAGGAAGCGTTTTTAATGAAAGCATTCTATCTGGGCTCACACGTCCTCCCTTCCAGGACAGAAGTTCCCAAGCGTTGGTCACCACGGTCCTGCAGAAGACAGGCGTGTTTTCTTCGTCTTTCCTCTTGATGCTCTCAACATGCTGGCATGACCCAAGAAGCGGAGGCCAGAGAGACGAAGGCTTCTGCAGCTGTCTGCCAGCTTGCCGGAAGCAGGCACGGGTCCCACACCCCTGAGTGGGGCTCAGTCTGAGAAGTATCGTCAGTATGTCAGCCTACTCCTCACCAGTCCCTTTCCATCCCAGAAGAGGAAGAGCCTGGCTCCTCACTGCTCACCCCTCCGCCCCCACCCCCACCCTGTCTTGCACTCGA
>SJXQ01003156.1:40265-51181 GCA_006408695.1 Aepyceros melampus
TGCAACAGCCTGGGCTCAGGCAGGAGCTCTGCCCTGCTCTGGGTCCCATCCTCCAGGTGCCCAGGCCCTGCCCGGATCCGAGGGCCAGGCCCCGGAGGTCTCCGAGTCCTCGCCCATAGGCAGACTTCCCGCTTCAGCCTCCCAGGGAACGCTGTCCAGGGAGCACCCAGGGGAGGTCAGACTGAGTCTGGTCCCTCCCTTTTGCAGGCCCCCCTTCTCACCCCAGGAGCCGGGCTGGGGCCCAGTGGCCCGAGGCCCACGGTGCGGAGAGGCTGAGGTGGAGAGGGCGTGGCCCTTTATGTGCTGGCGGCCCCCCCACCTCCGCGCACTGGCTCCGGAGGGGCCTCCGCCCCATCACCCCGTCTGCCCACGGGCTTGGGAGGCAGGAGCCAGGGCAGCTGGCGGGTCACCCGGCACAGCAGGCCTGGGGCGTGGGCCGTGCAGCCACAGAGCCATGGGTCCGGGCCCTCGTGGATGGTGGGTGGCGAGGGGTGCTGGCTCGGAGGCTGGGCAGCAGCGGGCGCAGCAGCCCATCACTGAGCCCCGTGGAGCTCAGGGCCAGCCCGCCAGCCCAAATAGCGCATGGCGGGCCTCGGCCTCGGGCCTCGGGCCAACAGGAGGGCTCCTGACAGGCCCACGGCCTCGCCCGCTGGCAGGGCCTCCCGGAGGCTGCGGGAGAGGCACAGGCGGGGAGGGACTGAGCAAGGGCCCCGCTGCCGCTGCCGCCCTGGCCACAGGTGGCGGCCCCCGGTCAGGGCGGCCCAGGCCCCTGCGCACGGCCACTTCCTGGGAGAGTGGCCACGGGCAACGCTGCCAAGAGCGCCGAGCCTCAGTTTCCCCCTTAGTTAAGAGGTGAGGATTCGATGCACCTGAGTTTATCAAGGCTGTTCTAAAAACCCACTGTTTGTGGCCTCGCCACACCTCTCGTGATGGTTGTCTCTGATTTTTACGCCAACCCAGTGGGGTGGCATTGCTTATCCCGTGGTGCTGGCGGGGGGGCCGGGTGACCTGACTCCTCCACGGCCACATGCCACTAAGGGGCAGCCAGGTCTCCAAATCGGGGTGCTGGACCCGAGCCCACCCGGTCAGTGTTTCCACGTGCCTCCTCGAAGGTCACTGACCGTTTTGGAAGGATGGATGCTCCTGAGGGTGACTAGTGTCCCCCGCTCCGAGGCTGGGGGGCCAGGGATGGAACAGACCCAGGCTAAGCAAGAGGGCCGTGTTGGGGGACGTGGGCTGGGACCTGCCCTGTGGGACGCTCCCTGCGTCATAAGCTGGAACTCTAGACGGAGGAGGGTCCCCCACCCCCTGCAGAACCCCTGTGGTTCTGTCCTGTCATTTGAACCTGGGGCTGGCTGCCTGGGGGCCAAGAGTGGCAGGAGCACCTCCAGGGGCCCTGCCTGCCGAGACAAGGAGCAGCCCCCGCAGGCCCCAGACTGAGCGTGGACCCCCAAGCCCGGGGCCAAGGGCAGCAGACGGGGGGGCAAGGAGGCGCTCCAGGGCCCAGGTGCCAGCGGCCCGTTGCCAGAACATGTCTGTGTGCACCAGGCCATGTGGCCTGAGGGGGACCCGCTCAGGCCGGGGGTTCCCAGAGGGCGGTGTGGCCCTGGGCACGCCACGCCTGCCCAGCCTCAGTTTCCCCTCCCCTGGTGAGAGGACCCGGTGCCGCCTGCCTCCTAGGCTGCCCCAGGGACTCAGCTGACGGCCGCTGAGGTCATGTTGGTCTGGGGGGCCGGGCCTGGGCCAGGCGAGGTGCAGAGGGCAGGGCAGATGGCAGCTCCCAGGGAGAGGAGTGGGGCCAGGGGATGCCTGCAGCAAGGAGGCGCCTTGGGCTGGGGTTGCACGCCCACCCCCTCTCCAGCCCTGAGCCTCCCTCCAGGGTGGGTGGGCCCCCTGCGGCCACCTGGCACGAGGGGCGCGGCTGTAGACAAGCTGCTGGCAGGTCCTGCCCGAGGACTCCGAGCTCCAGGTGCTGCAGGGGGCAGCGTGGTCAGGGAGGCTGGCCTCGGGGGCCCGAGCCAGGCATGCGCACAGCCAGCCGTCCGACCTCGGGCCGCCCACTGGCTGACCCCCCCCCCCGCCCCCCGCCGCAGCACTCTTGAGAGTCCCTTGGACTGCAAGGAGATCCAACCAGTCCATTCTGAAGGAGATCAACCCTGGGATTTCTTTGGAAGGAATGA
This sequence comes from Aepyceros melampus, assembly GCA_006408695.1. Classification (NCBI taxonomy): domain Eukaryota; kingdom Metazoa; phylum Chordata; class Mammalia; order Artiodactyla; family Bovidae; genus Aepyceros; species Aepyceros melampus. Next base: position 42,446 of record SJXQ01003156.1, read on the forward strand.
TGCTAAAGCTGAAACTCCAGTACTCTGGCCACCTCATGCGAAGAGTTGACTCATTGGAAAAGACTGTGATGCTAGGAGGGATTGGGGGCAGGAGGAAAAGGGGACAACAGAGGATGAGATGGCTGGATGGCATCACGGACTCAATGGACGTGAGTCTGAGTGAACTCCGGGAATTGGTGATGGACAGGGAGGCCTGGTGTGCTGCGATTCATGGGGTTGCAAAGAGTTGGACATGACTGAGCAACTGAACTGAACTGAACTAAAGTGAGGAAGGCAATGGTTTTTTTTTTTTAATGTGTGCTGGGTCAACTGGATATTCATATACAAAAGAATAAAGAATGAGGTTGGGCCCTTTTCTTACATCATAAGCAAATGCTAACTCAAAATGTATCATAGACCAAAATGTGAGAGCTAAAACTTTTAAACTTTAAGAAGGAAATATAGGAGTCAGTTTTCATGATCTTAGATTAGGCAAAAACTTCTTAGATGTGACTCTAAAAGCTCAAGTGAAAAAAGAAGAAAATTATCTGAACTTCATCAAAAGAAAAAAATCATTTGTGCTTCAAAGGAAGTGGAGACAACTTTCAAAATAGTAAAAAAAAGCCCATAAAATGGGAATGAATACTTGCAAATCATTTATGTGATAAAGGAATTATATCCAAAATATATAAAGAACTTCTACAATTTATTCACAAAATGATGCAGAAACAAATTTTAAAAGAGGCAAGTGATCTGGATGGCCATTTCTGCAAGAAGCTACACAAATCAACTAGCATATGAACAGATACTTAACATCAATAGTTATTAAGGAAATGAAAAGCAAAACCACCATATGATACCACTTCACAGCCACTAGGATGTGTCCAGTTAAAAAGTCTGATTACAAGTGTTGGCAAGAATGGGGGAAATTAAAACCCTCATACATTGCTCTTAATGATGTAAAATGGTGCAGCTTTGAAAATTGTTTGATAGCTTCTGAGAAAATTAAAAGCAGAGTAACTGTGTACTACAAGAATTTCACTCCTCGCTTGCTCTCTCTCTTTCTTACACACACACACACACACACACACCTCCAAGAGAATAGAAAACATACATCCACACAGAAACTTGTACACAAATGTCAAAAGCATTAGTCACAGTATCCATGAGGTGAAAACAACCCAAATAGTCCACTGATGGATAGATAAACTTAGTATATCCATACAATGTAATATTATTCAACAGTAACTAGTATTGAAGTACCGATATGTGCTTATAACATAGATGAACCTTGAAAAAACATAGATTAAGTAAGAGAAGCCAGTCACAAGAAGAAGTATCACATGATTCCAGTTAACCAGAACAGGCAAGTCCATGGAGACAGAAAGTACATTAGTAGTTTCCATGGCTGGAAGATTGGGTGGGAGGGGAGAGGGGGCGGGAGTGGCTGCTGCTTTTAGGGTGATGAAAATGTTCCCAAATTAATTGTGGTGATACTTGTACAGCTTTGTGACTACATGAAAAGCCATTGAACTGTACATTTTAAATGGGTGAATTATATGGTATGTGAATTATATATTCATCTGAATATATGAATCAATAAATCTGCTTTTTAAAAAAAGACTGAAGGAAAGAAAAAAGCATATACAACTCTATTAAAAACTTAACCTCAAAATCTTTAAAACATTGACCATGATTGCTTCCAGGAGAGAAAACTAAAAGTTGTTATTTTCTTCATTACACAATTCCTTTATTTTCTACATGCACAAACTATATTTTTAAAATAAGAAAAAGCTGATATTTTAAATTATTAAAATGTGAGGAAAACTGGCAGTATAACAAGCTTCTCAGCATGCTTAAGAGAGCTATGCGTAGTGAAAAACATCAATATGAAAAATCTGTTCATCACATCCTGGGATGACAGTTTCTCTGGACTGAAATACATTCACCCAAGTTCTGGTTAGCTGTAAATGATTGACAGGCCAAAGAGAGCCAATCTCGAGAAAGATCTGCTTTCTAAACACCACTTTGATTTGTATTGTGTAGCCTGGAATGGAAGTCACAATGCCTGGATCTGCTTGTTGTACGGAGGCTGCTGTTTCCTCATCTATAAGTTGTGAGAGAAAATAAACACATACCGTAGAAAGCTGCTGCCCTGGGGTTAGATCAGCGTGCAGAATCAGCGTTCCCTGTGAGCTTGATAGAAATGTGAACTCCTGGCTTCACCGCAGGCTGCCTGAGTCAGAAGCTCTGGGAACAGGGGAAGGAGGCCAGCATCTGTGTTTAAGCAAACCCTCCACTTGATTCTAACGCCTGCTGGGATTGAGAGCTGCAGATCACGTAGATCTTCCTCGGCTTACGATGAAGTATGGTGTTTCCCTGGTGCCTCAGTTGGCAAAGCATTCACCTGCAATGAGAGAGACCTGGGTTCGATCCCTGGGTTGGGAGGATTCCCTGGGGAAAGTAATGGCAACCCACTCTAGTATTCTTGCCTGGAGAATCCCATGGACAGAGGAAGGCTTCCCTGGTGGCTCAGTTGCTAAAGAGTCTGCCTGCAATGTGGGAGATGTGGGTTCGATCCCTGGTTTGGGAAGATTCCCCTGGAGAAGGAAATGGCAACCCACTTCATTATTCTTGCCTGGAGAATTCCATGGACAGAGTGGGCTACAGTCCATGGGGTCACAAAGTGTCAGACATGACTGAGTGACTGTCACTTTACAATCCAATAAACCCATTGAGAGTTGAAAATACTATTAAGCCAAAAATACATTTGATATGACTAAATTACTGAACATCATAGCTTGACCTAGCCTACCTTAAATGTGCACAGGACACTTCTGCTAGCTCAGAGTTGGGCAAAAGCATTGAACACAAACCTTGCTTTATAGTGAAGTCTTGGGTATCTCATTTAATGGATTGAATACTGTACTGAAAAAAACAGAGGGGCTCTGTGGGTGCGGAATGGTTGTAATGTGTCAGTTGCTGACCCTCGTGATCAACTCCCAGTGGCCTTCCTGGGATCTGAGGCGGCCCTGCCTAGAAACACCAGAGAGGATTGTACTGCATAAGGCTTACCCAAAAAAGGATCAAAATCCCAAGTATACTTGCTACTGAATGCCTATCGCTTTCACGTCATCATAATGGTGAAAATTTTAAGTCAAAAAGTCAAAGGCCATCTGCATTGCTAAAGGGTTGAGAAGGAAAATCATCAGTTGGTACCCAGGGAATATTTTCACATCATGCCTCTCCAGACCACAGGCATTCTGCAATGTCCATTTTCGACCTTCTATTCTCTTACCCTCTCTTTGTATCTTTTTTGGTTGTTTTATCTCTCTCTTTCTCTCTCTCTCTTTCTTACTTTTGCTCACACACACGCACATGAACATTCAAACACACACACACTTGAATTGCTGTGATAATTCACCATTACTTACGAGCTTGTCTCTCCCTCAGATGTCCACGCATACAGTCAAACCAGTTCAGAGCTTTCATGCAGATTTCCTCCAATTTCTTTCAGGCAAAGGCCAGTGGGCAGCTTTTCAGTTGGGAAGGCACTGGTGTTCAGTCAGCCAGCTGTGTCCAACTCTTGGTGACCTCTTGGCTGCAGCATACCAGGTTTCTCTGTCCCTCACCATGTCCCGGAGTTTGCCCAAGTTCATGTCCATTGCATCGGTGATGCCATCCAGCCATCTCATCCTGTCGTCCCCTTCTCCTTCTGCCCTCAATCTTCTCCAGCATCAGAGTCTTTGCCAATGAGTCTGCTGTTTGCATCAAAATACAGGAAGGCACTTGAGTGCCCCTAAATTCCCACTCCCTTCTTGGATATATCCTATTGGAAATACCTACTCCTACCTTTTATTGTGGCTGTTTCCTTTCCCACAAGATTTTTCATTTCTTACTCTAGAATTTTTTTCAAAAACTTCCTGCTGACAGATTAAAATGTTCCTACCTCCTGTCTTCTTTCTGACCCAGCTCTCCTTCCCTTCATATCGTCTTCAAATTTGGGAGCCAGAAGCTAGCTGTGATTTTGAGGGAAGCAGTATGATATTTAAAATTGAATGGAGGTCTTAGCAGGGGGTCAGGGAGGAGTTAATTTTTTAATGCTAACATTTCACGCACACACAGCCTGTCTCTCTCTCTCTCTGACTCACACACGCACACGCCCCATTTATGCATGCACACACACTGAAAGCAAAGGGTGATATAAAGAAGGAAACTCCAAAACAAGTTGCTTTGCCCATCTGAAGGAGTCTCTGTTTGTATGCTGTTTGCTAGTGTGCTCGTCTTTCACCAGTGCTCTCTTCCAAGACAACTGATTTCTTTGCCCAGCATGTTTTGTGATGCTCAAGACCTTCTATGAGTACCCTGATCTAAGAACTATAGAAAGGGCTGGCAGACGGAGCAAAAACGTGAGGATGGATCTCGAGTTAAATCTCTTCTCCCACCTCTAGCAAACAGCAAAAATAAGCAGATGCAATTTGTCACACTCACCATGTTGACAAGATTACCGTGAGTGCTACAGGCAAAGACAGCAGCAAAGAGCCTCCTTCATCTGCCAACTGTTCTGTGTCTTAAGGGAATGTGTTGACTCTGAATGACTGAACTAAGCCATTTTGCAGAATATATGAATCTTGCCTCTGACCCCAGCGCTTAATGGCTGTGTTGCAGGACCGCATTCTCCATGTCAGACACGATCTGTACAGGAGAGCAGCACATCTCCTTTTCTAAGGCAATAGAGGAAGATATTTCATATCACATACCACAGATATTTAGATCTTTCACTGAATTTCTCAAGTCAGCCTAGAAAAAGTTGATAGACCTCACCGTTTTTATTATTTGTCATACTCAGAGAATTTTTATCATGGTAATAAGATGGTGTGTGTTTATTTGTTCACTCCCTTCAGACCAGAGATCAGAAAAGACATGTCCACGACACATAGTAAGTCGACTGGGAAAGTTAAAATGTTCAAACACATTTATTTTGTTCTCTACACAATTTAACAAGGAGCACAAAGGAAGTTGGTTTGTATCTGAAATCCCTTTGCTTCCACTTCCTTAGATCATTCTAGTCTGTCTACTGTCCCCCATGGAAATGCTCAGAGGCCTCGGCTCTATGCAAGTTCCTTGCTTTCTTCTGAACACATTTAACATACTCCAGGGATGTATTTTTACGTTTCTTTCTGGCTTTTAGCCTTCCAGAGCTAAAGGACTAAAACAGCCATGTGGGGGGAGTGGAACCATATTGGGAGGGTTTGGTACCCACAATTTAGCCCAGTTGTGGTCTGCTATCCCAGAAGACTGGCCTAACCATCCACCTGGTTATTGAATCATCTCTTTGTCTGTCCTGGACAGATGTCTTGAATCTTTAGTAGTTTCACAGCTTGCCAAGGAATGTCTGTCCTCTGCATCTGTTTGTCCTCCCTTCATTGGCTGTGGAGCACATCCTCATTTTTTTCACTCTCAACACAATCATTAGAGCAATGAAGCTACAGAGATGGTTCTCCCCTCAGTATCTTGGATGGTCTGTAAGCTCTCTTTTTGCAGTGGAATGGAATGAGATCAGGGCTTCACATCTTAGCTCTGCCACATGGAAGCTTTCTGAGCCTTGGTTTCTCCTCATCTGTAAGATGCTGGGGATGCTAATGCTAAGGTACTGCTATCAGATTTCATTTGTTATTTTTAAAGTTCCAGGCAGCGTATCCAATAATACTATCTCCCCTTCAGTTCAGTTCACTTCAGTCGCTCAGTCAGTCCGACTCTTTGTGACCCCATGAATCATGGCACGCCAGGCCTCCCTGTCCATCACCAACTCCCAGAGTTCACCCAGACCCACGCCCATGGAGTCAGTGACGCCATCCAGCCATCTCATCCTCGGTCGTCCCCTTCTCTTCCTGCCCCCAATCCCTCCCAGCATCAGAGTCTTTTCCAATGAGTCAACTCTTCGCATGAGGTGGCCAAAGTACTGGAGCGTCCCCCCTAAAAATATATCATTAATCAATATATTTAAGACTTAGGGTCTCAAACATTGTAACAGATTCCAGAGCTCAAGGAAACTAACAATGGCATAACATGAAATTTCTTCTAGTGGGAGAATAGTTTTTAACAATATATTAATAGCTCTTAGGAAGATAATTCATTTCTCCTTTTTTGCCTCTCTAAGCTTCCTAGAATTAAGCAACTAGCTGCTGGAGACATGATCTGTATTCACAACCAGTCCTTGTTACTTGGTTCAAGCTTTTCAATATTGCTAAACTTGAAGTTTCTTCTGTCTAAGGAATTACTGACTCCTAGATATCTTTATAAACCTTATTTTGCATTTTTCACCATTGCTATCAAAATTAAATACTTGTGCTGTAAATGAGTGCTATTAAAACTGCAGGTAATTTTTTAAACCTCATAATCCAAAGATTGAACTCTCCATCAGCACATTTATCTTCTGATTTTTGACCAATATAAGGGCTGAAATGTGCTTCATTCTTGAATCTCAAGGCCAGAACTTTTCTAGTATCCACAAGGCTGCCTTTATATTCTGTGTCCAGCTCATCAGGAAAAATGTGATCAACAGGACATGGTTTGTGATTACCTGAGCTAAGGTTCCTCAACATTACAACTAACACACCTTTGACAGTTATTTAGTATAACACTGAAGAGCAAGAATCTACTTCTCCAAGTTCAAGAACAGCAACCATGTACTAAAATTTTTTTTAAAAGAAAAAGAAGCTCTCAGAGGCTATAAAATCTACTGACTTAGTTTTTTATAAATTTGTCTCAAATTCTACTGTTTTGCTCTCTACTTAAATTAGATCATTCATATGAAGCTTAAAACTGTGGCACATTTTGGGAAAGCACCTGATTGGAGAAACTTTCACTTGTGAATTACCAGCCTCTGTAAAATTGCAGAGAATAGTGTGGAAAGGAGCCTGGGGTTATCGTGTATAGCTTGTACTAATTGGACTTCTCTGCAACCAAAGCTGCAACAGACAGAAGTTGCTGATTTTCAGGGATCCTGAAATGCAATAAAAACCACAAAGCAATAAACACTGTTTATCCGGTTCAATCTCATTAGTCAAACTTGGAGAACAGCACCTTCCTTCCTAAGCATCAAGGTTTATTTTTGTTTTCCAGTCAAATCTGTGGACCCAGCAGATTGATTTTTCTTGGTGGATTTTTTTTTTCTGGAATGAAGTTTTTTCTTAAAGATAGCACTGAAACAATACCAAGTTAGGTACAATACTTACATGTATGACTGAACTCAGAAGAAAAAGAGTAGTCAGTTTTTCTAAGTAGTCATTTCTGATTATCACACAAATCGTCTGTCTGCCATCTTCCTTCAGAAAGAAGCTGTATGTATGAGGAAGTAGGAAAAATCATTCAACTGAAAGGAAAGCTTGTGTGTCATGAAAAGGTGCAACTTGTCATCAGAAGGAAGGAAGGAAAAGAAAGAAGAACCTCTGGTTCTTGCCCTGCATGTCCTCTGCCTACCTTTTGTCTGTGGAAAAATTTAACCAATGAGTAAGTTTAGTCAGAGAGGTGGGAACACGCAGAAACAAAGGGAAACAGTCAAAGGACTCCAAATAAGAATAACGCAGTCATTAAGCAGAGTCAAGGACCTTTGGTTCTTTCTCGGGGACTATAGGGAATATTCTGAGCAAAGCCTGTGAGCTGTTTTTCTGAAACCCCCACCAGGTGGAGAATTTAACTACCCGATGACCCGACTGTAGCCATGATATAAGCAGTCACGATTCTGAGAACTGACCTCAAGGAAATGGGAAGAGACCGACTCTGAAGATTAACTGTTCTTAAAACAATCACGATGATGCTGGTCAGATCACTGGTGGCCAATTTCAGTCGAGATGACTGTCAGAGCTGACTGCTGTTTCTGCATGTAAACCCCTTCCTCCACCTGTAAAAGCTCTTGCCCCCCGACTGTCACTGGGGGGAGTTGGCCTTTGGAAAGGCATCTGTGCTCCTCTCCCCTCTTTCCTCTCTGATGCCAGCGTCCAAAATAAAGCACGCTTTCCTTTCCACCAACCTGGCCTCAGAAGGAAAGGAGAGAGGGAGAAAAGATGAGAGAAGGAAGAGGGGGAAGGGGAGAAAGGGAAAGAAAAAAAAAAGCAAGAGAGAGAGAGACAGAAAAGAAAGGGAGAACCATTCCTTCTGTTGGTATTTCATTAGGTTGTCAAGTGTCAGAAATGACAAGCCCCGTGCAACATTTAATCCAACCCTCTTTTTAAACCGTTGGGCTTATATTGATGAAATTAATGCTCTGCCATCAATCCTTTGAATATAGATGGATAGATTTCCAGTGTTGAGTTCAGCAGAACTATTATGAAGACTGTTAGGATGTTGTAAGTTACACTTATCACCTTTGCCTTATTGGGTGGCTGAAAGATGACAAATTTTCTTCTCTTCCCTGAACTGTACAGGTTTATTCAAATTCTAAAGGCAGAAATATAACTTTAACTGGAACTAAATGCTAATGTTTTGTCTATGAGGTAATTCCAAAGTGGTAATGTTAATGGGCATTGTATTTCCTAATCTGATCAAGAAATGGCTCTTTGAATTTCTCCAGAGACCCTGTAACATTTTATACCTGCTTCATCATTCTCCATCAATATTCATAGACACATCTGTAATTTGCAATACACTGAACAGTGCCCTGTTGCTGATGCAGAAAGAATCCTCCCTGTAAAGGCAGTATTATGCAGGAAGTAAAGCATGCCCTTGGGCTCCCTCCCTTACCCCACCCTGTTAGTG
>SJXQ01003158.1:0-37037 GCA_006408695.1 Aepyceros melampus
TATGACCAAGACTATCTTACCCCTCAAGATTATCATTCAGAATTCAAGGACAGAAAAAAGTGCTTCTCAGGCAAAAACTAAAATAATTTATCACCACTAACAGAGATCAAATTGCCATCTGCTGGATCATGGAAAAAGCAAGAGAGTTCCAGAAAAACATCTATTTCTGCTTTATTGACTATGCCAAAGCCTTTGACTGTGTGGATCACAATGAACTGTGGAAACTTCTTAAAGAGATGGGAATACCAGACCACCTGACCTGCCTCTTGAGAAACCTATATTCAGGTCAGGAAGCAACCATCAGAACTGGACATGGAACAACAGACTGGTTCCAAATAAGAAAAGGGTACGTCAAGGCTATATATTGTCACCCTGCTTATTTAACTTCTATGCAGAGTATATCATGAGAAACACTGGGCTGGATGAAGCACAAGCTGGAATCAAGATTTCTGGGAGAAATATCAATAACCTCACATATGCAGATGATACCACCCTTATGGCAGAAAGTGAAGAAGAACTCAAGAGCTTCTTGATGAAAGTAAAAGAGGAGAATGAAAAAGTTGGCTTAAAGCTCAATATTCAGAAAAGTAAGATTATGGCATCTGGTCCCATCACTTCATGGGAAATAGATGGGGAAACAGCAGAAACAGTGTCAGACTTTATTTTTGGGGGCTCCAAAATCACTGCAGATGTTGACTGCAGCCATGAAATTAAAAGACGCTTACTCCTTGGAAGAAAGGTTATGACCAAACTTGATAGCATATCAAAAGCAGAGACATTACTTTGCTGACTAAGGTCCATCTAGTCAAGGCTATGGTTTTTCCAGTGGTCATGTATGGATGTGAGAGTTGGAATATAAAGAAAGCTGAGTGCCAAAGAATTGATGTTTTGAAGTGTGGTGTTGGAGAAGACTCTTGAGAGTCCCTTGGACTGCAAGGAGATCCAACCAGTCCATTCTAAAGGAGATCAGTCCTGGGTGTTCATTGGAAGGACTGATGTTGAAGCTGAAACTCCAATACTTTGGCCACCTGATGTGAAGAGCTGAGTCATTTGAAAATACTCTTTTGCTGGGAAAGATTGAGGACAGGAGGAGAAGGGGATGACAGAGGATGAGATGGTTGGATGGCACAACCAACTCGATGGGCATGGGTTTGGGTGAACTCCAGGAGTTGATGATGGACATGGAGGCCTGGCATGCTGTGGTTCATGGGGTTGCAAAGAGTCAGACACGACTGAGCGACTGAACTGAACTGAACTGATAGTAAGGGTCATTGTTGTAGTTCAAGTTTACAGCGTGGCATCTTCACAGGGCGTTAGAAGGAAGGGGAGAGAGGGAGTGTGAGAAAAGGGGCAGGGGGAGTGGTCAAGAGGAGTCCAAACTTATGACCAAGTTCAGGAGCAGTTATTATCACTATTGTTACCATAGTATTCACATGAACAACTGCACCAAAGAAAGGATGTGAAAATCAAGGACAAAGAAAATCACTAACCCAATGTAGAAGGTGGCAAGTCCCAGAAGAAAGCCCCCATAAGAGGAAATCAACAAATATTTTAAAATTAGATTATGTCAATGTGAAATTCCTTCTTTATAATTGGTTGCTGAGCAATTAGTTTTAGTAATAATCTAGTTGTCATATAGAGATGTGTGTTTGCTAGAGTGCTGGGGGTGGGTGGTGGTGGAGAGGCACGTTAATTCCCATGGGGCAGAGTATTCACATGTCCTTTTATTCCATTTAATCTGACCTAAGACAGCTGGGAGAAATATCAATAACATCAGATATGCAGATAACACTTCCCTTATGGCAGAAAGTGAAGAGGAACTAAAAAGCCTCTTGATGAAAGTGAAAGAGAGAATGAAAAAGTCGGCTTAAAGCTCAACATTCAGAAAAGTAAGATCATGGCATCAGGCCCATCATGTTCATGTTCAGCCGCTCAGTCGTGTCCGACTCTTTGTGACCCCATGAATCGCAGCACGCCAGGCCTCCCTGTCCATCACCAACTCCCGGAGTTCACTCAGACTCACGTCCATTGAGTCCGTGATGTCATCCAGCCATCTCATCCTCGGTCGTCCCCTTCTCCTCCTGCCCCCAATCCCTCCCAGCATCAGGGTCTTTTCCAGTGAGTCAACTCTTCACATGAGGTGGCCAAAGTACTGGAGCTTCAGTTTTAGCATCATTCCTTCCAAAGAAATCCCAGGGTTGATCTTCAGAATGGACTGGTTGGATCTCCTTGCAGTCCAAGGGACTCTCAAGAGTCTTCTCCAACACCACACTTCAAAAGCATCAATTCTTCGGCGCTCAGCCTTCTTCACAGTCCAACTCTCACATCCATACATGACCACAGGAAAAACCATAGCCTTGACTAGATGGACCTTAGTCGGCAAAGTAATGTCTCTGCTTTTGAATATACTATCTAGGTTGGTCATAACTTTTCTTCCAAGGAGTAAGCGCCTTTTAATTTCATGGCTGCAGTCACCATCTGCAGTGATTTTGGAGCCCAAAAAAACAAAGTCTGATACTGTTTCTACTGTTTCCCCATCTATTTCCCATGAAGTGATGGGGCCAGATGCCATGATCTTCGTTTTCTGAATGTTGAGCTTTAAGCCAACTTTTTCACTCTCCTCTTTCACTTTCAACAAGAGGCTTTTTAGCTCCTCTTCACTTTCTGCCATAAGGGTGGTGTCATCTGCATATCTGAGGTTATTGATATTTCTCACAGCAACCTTGATTCCAGCTTGTGTTTCTTCCAGTCCAGCGTTTCTCATGATGTACTCTGCATATAAGTTAAATAAGCAGGGTGACATCACTTCATGGGAAATAGATGGGAAACAATGGAAACAGTGGCTGACTTGATTTTTCTGGGCTCCAAAATCACTGTAGATGGTGATTTGCAGCCATGAAATTAAAGGACACTTACTCCTTGGAAGGAGGACTCTTTCACTTTCATCAAGAGGCTTTTTAGCTCCTCTTCACTTTCTGCCATAAGGGTGGTGTCATCTGCATATCTGAGGTTATTGATATTTCTCCCGGCAATCTTGATTCCAGCTTGTGTTTCTTTCAGTCCAGCATTTCTCATGATGTACTCTGCATAGAAGTTAAATAAGCAGGGTGACAATATACAGCCTTGACGTACTCCTTTTCCTGTTTGGAACCAGTCTGTTGTTCCATGTCCAGTTCTAACTGTTGCTTCCTGGCCTGCATACAGATTTCTCAAGAGGCAGGTCAGGTGGTCTGGTATTCCCATCTCTCTCAGAATTTTCCACAGTTTATTATGATCCACACAATCAAAGGCTTTGGCATAGTCAATAAAGCAGAAATAGATGTTTTTCTGGAACTCTCTTGCTTTTTCCATGATCCAGCAGATGTTGGCAATTTGATATCTGGTTCCTCTGCCTTTTCTAAAACCAGCTTGAACGTCAGGGAGTTCATGGTTCACGTATTGCTGAAGCCTGGCTTGGAGAAGTTTGAGCATTACTTTACTAGCATGTGAGATGAGTGCAATTGTACGGTAGTTGGAGCATTCTTTGGCATTGCCTTTCTTTGGAATTGGGATGAAAACTGACCTTTTCCAGTCCTGTGGCCACTGCTGAGTTTTCCAAATTTGCTGGCATATTGAGTGCAGCACTTTCACAGCATCATCTTTCAGGATCTGAAATAGCTCAACTGGAATTCCATCACCTCCACTAGCTTTGTTCATAGTGATGCTTTCTAAGGCCCACTTGACTTCACATTCCAGGATGTCTGGCTCTAGATGAGTGATCACACCATCGTGATTATCTGTGTCAAGAAGATCTTTTTTGTACAGTTCTTCACTACCTCTAAATATAACCTCTTAAAATATAACTAGTATATCATTATCACACCTAAAAAATGAAAAATGATTCTTTAATATCATCATACATTCAATTAATGGTTGGTGTTGTTGTTTAGTTGATAAGTCATGTACGACTCTTATGAGGTTCCAAGACTACACCCCATCTCTCTGACCATGGAATTCTCCAGGCAAGAATACTGGAGTGGGTAACCATTCCCTTCTCAAGAAGATTTTCCTGACCCAGGAATCAAACCCATGTGTCTTGCATTGGCGAGAGGATTCTATGCACTGAGCCACCAGTCAGTCAGTTCAGTTCAGTCGCTCAGTTGTGTCCAACTCTTTGCAATCCCATGAACCGCAGCAAACCAGGCCTCCCTGTCCATCACCAACTCCCGGAGTTTACCCAAATTCATGTCCATTGAGTCGGTGATGCCATCCAACCATCTCATCCTCTGTCATCCCCTTCTTCTCCTGCCTTCAACTTTCCCAGCATCAAGGTATTTTCAAATGAGTCAGTTCTTCACATCAGGTGGCCAAAGTACTGGAGTTTCACCTTCAACATCAGTCCTTCCAGTGAACACCCAGGACTGATCTCCTTTAGGATGGACTGGTTGGATCTCCTTGCAGTCCAAGGGACTCTAAAGAGTCTTCCCCAACACCACAGTTCAAAAGCATCAATTCTTCGGCGCTCAGCTTTCTTTATAGCCCAACTCTCACATCCATACATGACCACTGGAAAAACCATAGCCTTGACTAGAAGGACCTTTGTTGGCAAAGTAATGTCTCTGCTTTTTAATATGTTGTCTAGGTTGGTCATAACTTTCCTTCCAAGGAGTAAGCATCTTTTAATTTCATGGCTGCAATCACCATCTGCAGTGATTTTGGAGCCCAAAAAATAAAGTCTGACACTGTTTCCCCATCTATTTGCCATGAAGTGATGGGACCAGATGCCATGATCTTAGTTTTCTGAATATTGAGTTTTAAGCCAACTTTTTCACTCTCCTCTTTCACTTTCATCAAGAGGCTCTTTAGTTCTTCTTCACTTTCTGCCATAAGGGTAGAGTCATCTGCATATATGAGGTTATTGATATTTCTCCTGGCATCTTGATTCCACCTTGTGCTTCATCCAACCCAATGTTTCTCATGATGTACTCTGGATATAAGTTAAATAAGCAGAGTGATAATATATAGCCTCGACCTACTCCTTTTCCTATTGGAACCAGAATGTTGTTCCATGGCCTGTTATAACTGTTGCTTCCTAACCTACATACAGATTTCTCAAGAGGCAGGTCAGGTGGTTTGGTATTCCCATCTCTTTCAGAATTTTCCACAGTTTATTGTGATCCACACAGTCAAAGGCTTTGGCATAGTCAATAAAGCAGAAATAGATGTTTTTTTCTGGAACTCTTTTGCTTTTTAGATGATCCAGCAGATGTTGGCAATTTGATCTCTGGTTCTGCTGTCTTTTCTAAAACCAACTTGAACATCTGGAAATTCATGGTTATGTATTGCTGAAGCCTGGCTTGGAGAATTTTGAGTATTACTTCACCAGCGTGTGAGATCAGTGCAATTGTGCAGTAGTTTGAGGGTTCTTTAGCATTGCTTTTCTTTGGGATTGGAATGAACACTGACCTTTTCCAGCCCGGTGGCTACTGCTGAGTTTTTCACATTTGCTGGCATATTGAGTGCAGCACTTTCACAGCATCATCTTTTAGGATTTGAAATAGTTTAACTGGAAATCTATCACCTTCACTAGCTTTGTTTGTAGTGATGTTTCCTAAGGCCCACTTGACTTCACATTCCAGGATGTCTGGCTCTAGGTGAGTGATCACACCATCATGATTATCTGGGTCTTCTGTGTATTCTTGCCACCTCTTCTTAATAGCTTCTGCTTCTGTTAGGTCCATACCATTTCTGTCCTTTATTGAGCCCATCTTTGCATGAAATGTTCCCTTGGTATCTCTAATTATCTTTCTTTTGTGTGTGTGTGTTCAGATAGAATCTTTTTTTTTTTTCTGTTTATTTATTTCTTTATTTACTTTACAATATTGTGTTGGTTTTGCCATACATAGACTTGAATCTGCCATGGGTGCAGATGTGTTCCCCATCCTGAACCCCCCTTCCACCTCCCTCCCCATTCCATCACTCTGGGTCATCCCAGTGCAACAGCCTGAGCACCCTGTATCATGCACTGAACCTGGACTGGCGATTCATTTCACATATGATGATTTACATATTTCAATGTCCTTCGCCCATTTTGAAAATTATTTCTGATGCCTGGGAATTATACTTCTCGGGTGACTTTAAGGATTATATTTCTGGACCTCGCAGGTGGTGCTATGCTAAAGAACCCACTTCCCAGTGCAGGAGATGTAAGAGACGCAAGTTCAACCCGTAGATCTAAAGGATTCCCTAGAGGAGGGCATGGCAACCCACTCCAGTATTCTTGCCTGGAGAATCCCAAAGAACAAAGGAGCCTGGTGGGTTACATTCCGTAGGGTCACAGAGTCGGACACAACTGAAGCACTTAGCACACACATGCATGTTATACAAAGTAAGGAAACTGATGTTCACAGAGATTATGTGGCATGTTCAAGATTACACAGCAAATTGGGGACAAAGCAAGGACTAGAAGTCAAGCCTGTTGACTCTTGTTCTAGGCTCTTTCCTAGAAAGAGTCACGAGAGTGGAAAGAGCATCGACAGTGGAAAGAGCAACGACAGAAATTCAGCTGTCATGGATTTCTAAACACTGGGCATTTTCTTGTTGTGAATATCTAAGCAGCAGAGTGTCCTCAGAAATGCTGTCTACTTATCCTGCCGAAGCCGAGTGAGAGGCACGGTCACATCACCCAAGATGACCCTTTGCTCCAGAGAAAGCTGTTGCAACACAGAGTGCACATAGTGAACTCCATATTTTGTGACAATTTCATAGGTGTCCCCTGTGGCACCGCGACACTTGTGAATCAGCCCCTGAGACATGTGTCCTGTAGTCTTCAAGCAGGAGTCAGCAGCCAACCACAACTGTGCCTTCCTAGAAACTTGCCTGAACCAGCAGCCCCATGAGTAGCATGATTACTACTAAAAGCCAGCACATGTCACAGCCTCATCCAGGCTCCCCTTTCGAGTCAGGAGTCTGCCCTGCATGAATACTGCCCCTTGACACACCAGAAGGAAACACGTGGTTACCTTGGCATTCCAGGTATGATATCTAGCATGCCAGCTGCTCCTAAAGGGCAGGAATCCTCCTCCAGGGAACCACAGCATTTGTTAAACAACCTCACTCTAATCTGATGCCAAACTGTGTTTTAGTCATGCCTGCCTTTTTTTTTTTTCCACCATAACTATTTTTGTACATTTTATTGTAATTTCTTCAAAGCCCCATCTGCTGGCTGAAATGATGAACAGAAAGCCCCTAATTCTTCTTGCAGTCAGCCTTGTGAAAATGGCATCTTAGTATTTGATTATTTAAAGTACTTTGAGTCTTTAAACAGACTCACAGACATAGAAAACAAAGTTATGGTTACCAAACGGGAAGTGGGTAGAGGATAACCTGGGAGCTTGGGATTGACATATACACACTACTACATTCGAAATAGATAACCAACAAGGTCCTACTGTGTAGCACAGGGAATCCAATATTCTGTAATAACCTAAATGGCAAAAGAATTTGAAAAAGAATAGATATGTGTAAAACTGAATCAGTCCTGTAAACTGACACTAACACAACATTGTAGACCAACTGTCAGTTCAGTTCACTCTCTCAGTTGTGTCCGACTCTTTGCGACCTCATGAATTGCAGCATGCCAGGCCTCCCTGTTTATCACCAACTCCCAGAGTTCACTCAGACCCACGTCCATTGAGTAGTCCCATATGAAATAAAATTTTTAAAATAGATAAAGTACTTTGGGTGTTTGAATAAACCCAGGTGACTGGTTTGGTCACTGACACCAGTGATCATTTTCAACATTTTTCTGAAAAGAGTGACAAGTGAGACTAAACCTGCCCTTAGTAAAGAATTGGGTCTCTCTAGAAAGTAGTTATTACTGGAATTCCTACTTCCCTCAAAGTTGAGTTTAATTCAATGGGAAAGGATCACCTTTGCCAAGAAAAGATTTCACAGTGAAAAAATATTAGCTCTGAAGCCAAAGGAATGTGAATTTGGTGATGCATTTTACACTGTAAACTCTGGCACATACTTAACCTCAGAGCCTCAGTTCCTTGTTTGTAGAGTGGGAATAATAACAACTGTATGCAGTAATGAATTGAAAGTCACTGGTGGAATCCCTGGGTCAGAATCAATGCTACTGAACAGCGATAATGACATGAGCATTTTAGGAGAAAGAATTATGTGCCTATGGAAAAGCAGTCCAACATCCCATTGAGCTTAAAGCCTATGTTCAGTGCCCTCAGTGCATACGTCTTGAATAGTTTCCCATCCAAGAGCAACTGACAATGATCATTTTTTCTATTGAGCCCTTTTTGAGGATAACCGAGCTCTACTTTGAAGGAAGGCTGCTGGGAGTTATGGAAGCCTTATATTCTCAGCTCAATTTGTTACAGTACAAACACCGCTGTCAACAGTCTGGAGATGTGAAATACAAAGAAGTCAAGAGTCTTTTCTGAGTCATTCCAGTGCACCAGCCCCAAGCATCCTGTATCCTGCATCGAACCTAGACAACTCGTTTCTTATATAATATTATACATGTTTCAGTGCCATTCTCCCAAATCATCCCACCCTCTTCCTCTCCCACAGAGTCCAAAAGACTGTTCTATACATCTGTGTCTCTTTTGCTGTCTCACATATAGGGTTATCATTACCACCTTTCTAAATTCCATATATATGTGTTAGTATACTGTATTGGTGTTTTTCTTTCTGGCTTACTTCACTCTGTATAATGGGATGACCCAGAGAGATGGTATGGGGAGGGAGGTGGGAGGGGGGTTCACGATTGGGAACATGTGTACACCCGTGGCAGATTCATGTTGATGTATGGCAAAATCAATACAATATTGTAAAGTAAAATAAAAAAATAATAAAATTTTTTTTAAAAGAGTCTTTTCTGGAAATAGCCCCCTGGACATGAAATTTCCTGGTACAAAGCTTAAGAAAAAGTCTTTCTCAGTAGCCTGGCATGAGCATCATCTTTCTTTTGTTGTTGTTGTTGGCATCTTATTTATTCAAACATAGCATTTTTTTACATGATAGTATACATGTTTCAGTGCCATTCTCCCAAATCCTCCCACCCTCTCCCTCTCCCTCAGAGTCCAAAAGTCCGTTCTATTCATCTGTGTCTCTTTTGCTGTCTCGCATAGAGGTTTATCGTTACCATCTTTCTAAATTCCATATATATGTGTTAGTATACTGTATTGGTGTTTTTCTTTCTGGCTTACTTCACTCTGTATAATGGGATGACCCAGAGAGATGGTATGGGGAGGGAGGTGGGAGGGGGGTTCACGATTGGGAACATGTGTACACCCGTGGCAGATTCATGTTGATGTATGGCAAAATCAATACAATATTGTAAAGTAAAATAAAAAAATAATAAATTTTTTTTTAAAAGAGTCTTTTCTGGAAATAGCCCCCTGGACTGAAATTTCCTGGTACAAAGCTTAAGAAAAAGTCTTTCTCAGTAGCCTGGCATGAGCATCATCTTTCTTTTGTTGTTGTTGTTGGCATCTTATTTATTCAAACATAGCATTTTTTTACATGATAGTATACATGTTTCAGTGCCATTCTCCCAAATCCTCCCACCCTCTCCCTCTCCCTCAGAGTCCAAAAGTCCGTTCTATTCATCTGTGTCTCTTTTGCTGTCTCGCATAGAGGTTTATCGTTACCATCTTTCTAAATTCCATATATATGTGTTAGTATACTGTATTGGTGTTTTTCTTTCTGGCTTACTTCACTCTGTATAATGGGATGACCCAGAGAGATGGTATGGGGAGGGAGGTGGGAGGGGGGTTCACGATTGGGAACATGTGTACACCCGTGGCAGATTCATGTTGATGTATGGCAAAATCAATACAATATTGTAAAGTAAAATAAAAAAATAATAAATTTTTTTTTAAAAGAGTCTTTTCTGGAAATAGCCCCCTGGACATGAAATTTCCTGGTACAAAGCTTAAGAAAAAGTCTTTCTCAGTAGCCTGGCATGAGCATCATCTTTCTTTTGTTGTTGTTGTTGGCATCTTATTTATTCAAACATAGCATTTTTTTACATGATAGTATACATGTTTCAGTGCCATTCTCCCAAATCCTCCCACCCTCTCCCTCTCCCTCAGAGTCCAAAAGTCCGTTCTATTCATCTGTGTCTCTTTTGCTGTCTCGCATAGAGGTTTATCGTTACCATCTTTCTAAATTCCATATATATGTGTTAGTATACTGTATTGGTGTTTTTCTTTCTGGCTTACTTCACTCTGTATAATGGGATGACCCAGAGAGATGGTATGGGGAGGGAGGTGGGAGGGGGGTTCACGATTGGGAACATGTGTACACCCGTGGCAGATTCATGTTGATGTATGGCAAAACCAATACAATATTGTAAAGTAAAATAAAATAATAATTGTTTTTTTAAAAAAGAGTCTTTTCTGGAAATAGCCCCCTGGACATGAAATTCCTGGTACAAAGTCTTTCTCAGTAGCCTGGCATGAGCATCATTTTTTGAATAAACAGAACATGACTATGCCCCTTTTGTGTTGTTAGAAAGCCTGGAAGCCATGGATCCAAGCCAACTGGATCTTTGGTCTTCCCCCAGGGCAGGAGGACCTGACTCTTATGGATTTGATAGACCCCATGAATCTTAGCAGCTAGAAGATGAAATCTGGATGTTGAATGTGCTGGACACTGCCTATCAGGAAAGAGAGAACAGAACTTCCCTGGTGGTCCAGTGGTTAAGACTCTCAGCTTCCAAGGCAGGCGGCCAAAGTTTGAACCCTGTTCGGGGAACTAAGATCCCACACACTGCAACAGAGAACTCGAGTGGCAACTACTGAGCCTCTGCTCCCTGGAGCCCATGTGCAACAACTAGAAAAGCCTGAATACTTCAATGAAGACCCAGCACAACTTAAATAAATAAATGTATTTTTTTAAAAAAGGAAAGGAACAAGTATGTGAATATACAACTATTTCCAAAGTATCTCCAAAGATGTTCTAAGAACTACAATGTTGAAAATATGCATGATGGGACTTCAGAGGGAGCTCAAGGGAATAAATTAAGATTATTATTATTATTAAAATTACTATCTTAGATTAACATCTTAATAAATTAAGATTATTATTAAGATTATTCCTCCCCTGGGAAGACAAAGGGGAGCAAGGGCTATTTTGTGCAAAAATTAAAAAGTCAGGGACAGAGAATGGTGCAGCACCATCTCATCCAGCTATGCCCTGGGCTCTGAGGATAAATACTGCCCTCAGACTGAATGGATTGGGGCTGGAACAAATTTATCACCAGCAAAATAAAGCCATTTTTAAGTGGGCTCAAGGAAACTCTTAAAATACCAGCCAAATCTACTACAACTGCCCCCCTCTTTTAAGCATTGCAAACCAAAACCAAAGTGTACTACCTCTGGCATATTTATCTCTAATGATTATGTTTCATTCCAAAAATTAAAACTAAGAAAACACTGTATATTTAACAGTGAAGAATTCTTGAAAATTCTCAAATTTTTATCTCAAATTTTAACTTTTTTTGGCAAAGTGAGTCCAGAGTCCCTAGAAGTTCTTAGTGGTATCTAGGGAAAATTGCCTATATAAAAAAATAGGTCATTATTCAGAACACCTGGTTGTGTATATGACTCTTTACAGACAAAGTGAACAGATAGGACTAAGAATCTCTCTCCCAAATTACACACTTGCCCATGCAAGAGCTCTCTAAGCAAACACAAAGCCTTCCTGTTGATCTAGATCAATTCATACCCATTGTATGGGTTTCCCAGGTGGCTCAGTGATAAAGAACCCACCTGCCAGTGCAGAAGACAGTGGTTTGATTCCTGGATGGGGAAGATCCCCTGGAGAAGGAAATGGAAACCCACTCCAGTATTCCTGCCAAGAAAATCCCATGGACAGAGCAGCCTGGTAGGCTACAGTCCGTGAAGTCCCAAAGAGTTGGACCCCACTGGGTAACTAAACACCACCACCACCATCCATTGTAGTAGCCCAAGGAATACAAACTGGAGTCTCTGAGGGCCCCAAGTTCACTCACTTGTCTTCTGCGAAGCTTTTCCCAGTAATGACATTCTTCCCTTGGGGCACATAGTTCCAGTATTCTTCCACAATCCCAATGTGGTATGTTCTGGTGACTGCGCCAACCAGCCCAGACAGACCCAGGAGTGTGAGAAGAAGGATGCTGTCAGCCTGCTGCTTCCGAGGCATTTGTGGATGTAACTCGGGCCAGCAGCCTGCACAGGGACCAACCCTGACTGTCCCTCCCCCTCACTCTCAGCCAGTTATAAATAAGGAATGGACAAGGCCCAGCTCCTCCTCCTCAGGGAGTTTGGGGTTGGGACAGAGGCTGACAACTTGTGTAAGCAGAGCAGCTTGATGAGGTAGTGGCTATGGTGACCAAACTTTTGCCAGCTGTCCAGGAAATGCATAACTGGTTTATTTACTTACTGTACAAACCAAACAGGTTTGGTTCTGTAGGTCTTGGTGCTCTGTGTGACATTGGTCTTTTATCTTTACCAAGAATTTGCAAGGACTGTGTGCAGCCAGTCAGGCTCCACTGCCCCTGGGATTCTCTAGGCAAGAATACTGAAGTGGGTTGCCATCTCCTTCTCCATGAAGAATGTCAGTGCAAAAAGTTAAGCTGATATGTTCCTCCTGCTTCCTCTGTTTTTCTCTACACTTACTTAAAGGAATATATTAAGATTGGAAAACTAGGCTGGTGTGCACGGAGCACCAGGAAACAATCCCAAGCACCAAGGGAAGCTTCATCTCTGTCCCACAGGCAGAAGGAGTGATGTAATCACATCCTTCCCCCTCCCCCCAACACCCCGCCATCTCCAACTTGTTTTACGAGGCTACATGAAACAATCAACTCACATCATAAAGTTTATAACAACATTGTAAAACCTCACTAATTCTCCATTTGCTCATGCACCATCTCCCTCAGATTCTCTCAAATCCCATCAAAAAAATGAGGCACTCAAACCCCCTAGTTCAGTCAAAATTTTACAGTCCATCATCCCCAAGGGCAGGGAGTTGCCTTTCTCAGGATGAAGAAAAATCATAAGGGAGAAGGAGAATGCCCATTCACCTGTTTACTCGGATCTGTGACCTAGAATCTCCATGTTGAAAGAGACCTCATCCAACCCTGGAAGACAGGTAGTCAGATTCCCCTGTAGAGTTGCTTTTGAGACAGCAGCTCTGGAAGGAAAGAGACGCCCTCCTGGCTGGGCTTTGAGGTTAAACAGACTTGTGTTTGAATCCAGTCCCACCATTTACTGATTGAGTGGCTGGGGATAATAACTCGATCTCTCTAGGTTTGTAAAATGGGGATGGAGGGATTATTCAGAAAATTTAAAGGATGACCTAGATGAGCCTGGGCTTGATAACTTTCTAGATACAACACCTAAGACACAACCCATAAAAGAAATAATGGATAAGCTAAACTTCAAAAGTAAATGTCTACTCTGTGAAAGACACTGTCAAAAGAATGAGAAGAAAAGTCACAGACTTAAGAAAATACTTGCAAAAAACATGTCTGATGAAGAACTGTTATCCAAAAATATAAAAATAACTCTTGCTAAGTCACTTGCTAAGTCGTGAAGATCCCTTGGAGGAAGGCGTGGCAACCCATGCCAGTATTCTTTCCTGGAGAATTCCATGGATAGAGAAGTCTGGCAGGCTACTGCCCATGGAGTCACAAAGAGTAGGACATGACTGAGCATGTGTGGGCATTTGGAAATATCCCAGACCAAATAGCCTTTTGTTTATACCACAAAGAAGCAGTCTTAGTACAGTATCAAAAACATCGTTAGAACATGTGCCACACAATTCTTTTAGACAGGAGAAGCAGAGGCATAAATAACACTGATCAAAAATGCACAAATTAACTTTTCTGCCCAGGATACTGCCTGAGGCAGGTACCACCTAGCTTCTGATTTAAAACAAAGCCCCCAGAGAGGACCCAGTGCACAGGAGGTGCTGGAGCTGATGAGATCAGTGCGCTCAAGCTATTTGAAGCAGAGAACATGGTTACTGAAGGGGCACAAGGACCCAGGAAAGAGTGTACTAAAAGCAATGAAATAAAGTTCTGGAAAGTTTGGCATTCTTCCTTACTCTTGGACAATTAAGATGCTACTCAACAAGCACCAGCATTACATAAGAGTGCAGGAGTACAAGGATGTGTGAGTGCATGCTGTGTTCCTCGACATTCATCTCCGAAAACCCATTGCTAAATAGTGTTGGAACTTCCCTGATGGTCCAGTGAATAAGACTCCACTGCACAGTGCATGGGATATCATTCAATCCTGATCTGGGAACCAAGATCCCACACGCCACGGAGCAACTAAGCCCACGGGCCACAACGACTGAGCCCAAGTGCTCTGGAGTCCACGCACCACAGAGGGAGTCCATGAGTGGCAACAAGGATCTTGGATGACACAGCGAAGACCCTGTGTCCCACAAGTAAGATCTGACACAGCCAAATAAATGAATAAATTTTCAAATAACAAGTAAATAAATAAATACAAGATGTCAGGACAATGTCAAGAATTTGATTAGGAACTCTGTAAGTAACTACGTGAACAAATACTTTCAATTCCATTGGACACTATTCAGACATGCATAAAGCAGAGAAATGCAAGATTTATAAAGCACTCACTATGTGAGATGGACAGTCCAGATATTCACTCCATGATTTCTTCAATATGCTCACCAGGTTTAAGATATGGTAAATCTTGATGTCAGGCATAGTAGAAGAGAAACATATTTTTGGATCAAATCATATTTCTCTGAAACACAGTGTGGAATATTTAGACAATGAAACTTTTAGTGTGAGAAGCCAATTCAGATAAATAGTATTCCTGCTAGCCTTAGCTGGGGTGTCATTTTAAATAAAAAATAAACTGTGAATGACCAAATTGGCTGTCTTGTTCTTTAGCCTTTTTGCATGTTTTAAGAGAAACATGAAATACTCCTTAAGAGATTTTCAATATACCAAACTCTGACCAAAAACTCTCACCAGTCCAGGCCTCTAACTGCCCTGCCACAATAGATCTTGGCTCTTCAGCCTCCTTGGGACCCCCAGTTTCTTGATGGGACCTCTTTATTGATATTTCTCACTCAAAGCCTTTGGGCTTGCTGGCTGCTCTTACAGGGGCCAGGGTGACCTTCCTGTACACAGATGGGGTCAGGTCTCTCCAGCACTTGAGACTTTTTGGCAAGTTCCTATGGCCTTCAGGATAAGGGCTGATGGCCTTGACTTGACTTTCAAGGCTGGCCCTAATCTGGCTCCTAGGCACTAGAGCCCTCTCCTCAACATTTAGCCCAGGCTCTGCTCATCATCATCGCCACCATGGCAACCAGTGTGCCCTTCATCTGTGCTTCCGTCATCACTTTGTAGATGTCTTTGCCATAGCACTTATCACACTCACACAGCACAGTAATCATCTGTTTGTTTGTCTGCCTTCCCACACAAACACCCACCAGAGACTTCTTATGGGCAGGGACTAAACTTTAGTAATCCCTGTGTTCCCAATGTCTGATATTAAATAGTGAACAACACATGCATAAACGAATGAATGGATAAATAAATATGTTAGATGCTACCAATATGTCCCAAGAGCATTTTATAAATTGATTTCTATGCAAAACTCTTTACATGCATTATCTCATTTAATTATAACAATATCCTTATCAGGTGTGCACAATTTTATTTGCTTTACAGATGAGGAAACCAGAGTTTAGAGGGGTTCTGGAACTTGTTCAGTTCCCACAGAGGTAAGCAGAAGAGTTCTGTGAGATTCTGGAAAGAGTTCTGGAAATCTCCAGTGTGAGATTTCTACCTGGTCCACTTAGACCAAGGAGAACGGGAAGCACCAGATGTTACGGTTTCCTGCTTCATTCTATAGGAGGACTTGCTCACTTTAAAGAAATATGTCAGGACTGTTCAAGGATGTGTCCATTGAAGAAGATTCACCAAATGCCTTCTCCCAGTCCAGTCCAAGCACCCCTGACAGCCAGTTCAGTTCAATTCAGTCGCTCTGCTACTGCTGCTGCTGCTAAGTTGCTTCAGTCGTGTTCAACTCTGTGTGACCCCATAGATGGCAGCCCACCATGCTCCCCTGTACCTGGGATTCTCCAGGCAAGAAAGAACACTGGAGTGGGTGTTCAGTCGGTTAGTCGTGTCAAACTCTTTGCAACCCCGTGGACTGTAGCATGCCAGGCTTCCCTGTCCATCACCAGCTCCCAGAGCTTACTCAAATTCATGTTCATTGAGTCAGTGATGCCATCCAACCATCTTATCCTCTGTCGTCCCCTTCTCCTCCCACCTTCAATCTTTCCAAGCATCAGGGGCTTTTCAAATGAGTCTGTTCTTCACATCAGGTGGCCAAAGTATTGGAGTTTCAGCTTTAGCATCAATTCCTCCAATGAATATTCAGGATTGATTTCCTTTAGGGTGGACTGCTTAGATCTCCTTGCAGTCCAAGGGACTCTCAAGAGTCTTCTCCAACACCACAGTTCAAAAGCATCAATTTTTTGTTGCTCAGATCTCTTTATAGTCTATCTCTCACATTCATACTGACTACTGGAAAAATCATAGCTTTGACTAGATGGACATTTGTCAGCAAAGTAATGTCTTTGCTTTTTAATATGCTGTCTAGTTTGGTTATAGCTTTTCTTCCAGGAGCAACTGTCTTTTGATTTCATGGCTGCAGTCACCATCTGCAGTGATTTTGGAGCCTGAGAAAATAAAGTTTGACACTATTTCCATTGTTTCTCCATCTATTTGCCATGAAGTGATGGGACCAGATGGCATGATCTTCGTTTTCTGAATGTTGAGCTTTAAGCCAACTTTTTCACTCTCTTTTACTTTCATCAAGAGGCTCTTTAGTTCCTCTTCACTTTATGCCATAAGGGTAGTATCATCTGCATACTGAGGTTATTGATATTTCTCTCGGCAATCTTGATTCTAGCTTGTGCTTCCTCCAGCCCAGCATTTTTCATGATATACTCTGCATATAAGTTAAATAAGCAGGGGGACAATATATAGTCTTGACGTACTCCTTTCCTATTTGGAACCAGTCTGTTGTTTCATGTCCAGTTCTAACTGTCGCTTCCTGACCTGCATATAGGTTTCTCAAGAGGCTGGTCAGGTGGTCTGGTATTCCCATCTCTTTCAGTATTTTCCACAGTTTATTGTGATCCACACAGTGAAAGGCTTTGGCATAGTCAATAAAGCAGAAATAGATGTTTTTCTGGAACTCTCCTGCTTTTTCCATGATCCAGCAGATGTTGGCAATTTGATCTCTGGTTCCTCTGCCTTTTCTAAATCCAGCTTGAACATCTGAAAGTTCATGATTCACATACTGTTGAAGCCTGGGTTGGAGAATTTTGAGCATTATTTTACTAGCGTGTGAGACGAGTGCAATTGTGCGGTAGTTTGAGCATTCTTTGGCATTGCCTTTCTTTGGGACTGAAATGAAAATTGACATTTTTCCAGTCCTGTGGCTACTGTTGAGTTTTCCAAATTTGCTGGTATATTGAGTGCAACATTTTTACAGTATCATCTTTTAGGATTTGAAATAGATCAACTGGAATTCCTCATCTCCACTAGCTTTGTTCATTGTGATGTTTCCTAAGGACCACTTGACTTCTCATTCCAGGATGTCTCATGAGTAATCACATCATCGTGGTTATCTGGGTCATGAAGATCTTTTCAATATAGTTCTTCTGTGTATTCTCTCCACCTCTTCTTAATATCTTCTGCTTCTGTTAGGTCCATTCTGTTTCTGTCCTTTATTGTGCCCATCTTTGCATGAAATGTTCCCTTGGAATCTCTGATATTCTTGAAGAGATTTCTAGTTTCCCATTCTATTGTTTTCTATTGCATAGAATAGTTTCCCATTCTATTGTTTTCCTCTATTTCTTTGCATTGGCCACTGAGAAAGGCTTTCTTATCTCTCCTTGCTATTCTTTGGAGCTCTGCATTCAAATGGGTATCTTTCCTTTTCTCCTTTGCCTTTAGCTTCTCTTCTTTTCTCAGCTATTTTTAAGGCCTTCTCAGATAACCATTTTGCCTTTTTTTTGTTTCTTTTTCTGACAGTCAGAGAAAGCCCTAACTAATTATTATGGAACATCCAAGCATGGCATTCTACTTCATTCCTCCTTTTAATGTTTTGACCCTCCACCCATTCTGCTTCTCAGTAAATTCCCTCCTGTCCCCCTAAACCCTCCTAGGGCCCTCCTCTGGGAAGCCTGCCTTGGCTCCTCCCATCACACCCACCCTCAGCTTCCCTCCCATTGGTCCTTCCTTTGTGCTTCCTCTGGACTTTGCACACATGCTTATTCTTATTTATATTATTATTTGCTTATCTGTCAGCCTCTCTTACTAAGCTCTAAACTCCTTGAGAACAGTGTCTGACCAGCCCTCAACACCTCCTTCCCATTCTGCCTGAAGTTTTACTCAGTTCAGTTCAGCTTATTTCAGTCACTCAATCATGTCCGATTCTTTGTGACCCCATGAATCACAGCATGCCAGGCCTCCCTGTCCATCACCAACTCCTGGAGTTCACTCAGACTCATGTCCATTGAGCCAGTGATGCCATCCAGTCATCTCATCTTCTTCATCCCCTTCTCCTCCTGCTCCCAATCCCTCCCAACATCAGAGCCTTTTCGAATGAATCAGCTCTTCACATGAGGTGGTCAAAGTACTGGAGTTTCAGCTTTAGCATCATTCCTTCCAAAGAAATCCCAGGGCTGATCTCCTTCAGAATGGACTGGTTGGATCTCCTTGCATTCCAGGGGCTCTCAAGAGTCTTCTCCAACACCACAGTTTAAAAGCATCAATTCTTCATCTAAGGCTTAGTAAAAGAATCAGAGAAGGCAATGGCAACCCACTCCAGTACTCTTGCCTGGAAAATCCCATGGATGGAGGAGCCTGGTAGGCTGTAGTCCATGGGGTCGCAAAGAGTGGGACACGACTGAGCATCTTCACTTTCACTTTTCACTTTCATTCATTGGAGAAGGAAATAGCAACCCACTCCAGTGTCCTTGCCTGGAGAATCTCAGAGATGTGAAGCCTGATGGGCTGCCATCAATGGGGTCGCACAGAGTTGGACATGACTGAAGCAGCAGTAAAAGAATCCACCACTCAGGGCTGGCTTCAACCTCCACTTGACACCTCTGTGGCCCCCATCCCTCACTCTTACTCTCCTAAGTCTCTCTTCCGTCCATCATTTTTTGGACCATGCACTCGCCTGGGAAGGGATTTTGTCCTCCCCTTTCCCCTCCCTGGGCTTCCCTGGTAGCTTATACAGTAAAGAATCTGCCTGCAATGCAGGAGACCCAGATTCGATCCCTGGTTTGGGAAGATCCTCTGCAGAAGGTATCATCTGCCCTCTCCAGTGTTTTAGTCTGGAGAATTCCATGAACAAAGGGGCTTAGAGGGCTATAGTCCATGGGGTTGCAAAGAGTTGAACACGGCTGAGTCACTCACACTTTCACTTTCTCTTTCTTCCTCTCCCTTCCTTCTTCCCACCACCCTATCTTCCACTCAGGCTTCTGGTCCAATCTCTGAGGTCTGAGAGCCAGTCCTGCCTCATCTTCATGTCCAGGTCTGTGCTCAGGCCCCTTCATATGTGGACTGGAGATTTGAAAGGCATCCTGTTCATCTCTGTATCCTCAGGGTAAACACAGAACCAGTGGTTAGCAGTAGGCACTGAAGAAAAGGGCTTCTCAGTTAGCTCACCTGGTAAAGAATCTGCATGCAATGCAGGAAACCTCAGTTCAATTCCTGGAACCCCAGTTCAATTCTTAGCCAGGCTACCCACTCCAGTATTCTTGGGTTTCCCTGGTGGCTCAGATGGTAAAGAATCCTCCTGCAATGTGGGAGACCTATGTTTGATCCTTGGCTGGGAAGATCCCCTGGAGGAAGGCATGGCAACCCACTCCAGTATTCTTGCCTGGAGAATCCCATGGACAAAAGAACGTGATGGGCTACAGTCCATGGGGCTCGCAAAGAGTCAGACACAACTGAGTGGCTGACAACAGCAAGCACACGGCATTGAAGAAAAACCAAGATTAATGACTGTAGTGTTTATAATATGTCAGTCAAGGTACAAACTGCTTTGCATACATCTTCTTGTACTCCTTGCCACCGTAATACTCTTTGAGGTAGAAAATTTTGTCCTTGTATTGCAAGTGGAAAAACTAAAGGTTAGAAAGATTAATAGCTCACCCACAGTGACACAGCTAGAAAATAATCCAGAGCCAGGATTCAAACCCATGTCTATCTGATACAGAAGCCTATACTCTAGACCAGCACACTTGATCCATATTAGAGGAACTGGCAGTCAGTTCAGGAGACCATTCCAAGGAAGAAAACACTAGCAACATACAAGAAATTTCTCCAAACATGTACATGACCTAAGGTTTTTAAAGAAACAGAATGTAGAATGCACATGGACAAACACTCCACCAAATGCAAGTCCAGTGATTAAATCATTCAAGCCACTATTTTAAAGTATTTGCTGAGCACCTATTTTGTTAACTGAGAATGAGACATGCACGGTTCTTGCCTTCAAAAAGTTTATGCTCTAGTGAGGGAAGCAGACTGTCAATATGAAACAAGTTTTAAAGTATAACTAAATATCGTGGTGAGTTCAGTGAGTTCAAGTTAAAGCCTATGTGAATGGCATGGGGAGAATGTTAGGGCTGCACTAGGTGTTTGAGGTGTTCGGGGAGATGGCCTGGCAGTGTGCTCTGAAACATGTTGACATTTTATAGAGTAGAATAAAACATGTGGAAATCCCATCCATAACAACCCCCCCCCCCAACTACCATCAGAGAGAAAGAAAAAGAGAGAGAGGAAGAGAGGAGGGAAGGAAGAAATGTAGGAAGGAAAGAAAGAAGGAAGAGAAGGAGTGCCGGGGTTCAGCCCCAGTGGATCCAGGGATATTCAAAGCGGGGACAGAGCAGGCGAGATAGGACAGGACAGGATAGCTCAGGACAGGATAGGATAGTAGGAAATTAGTAGAAAAAATAGAAGGCTGAATAACTTGGTTTACATGGAAAGCCAATAAAACCTCAAGACAAGAGGTTTGCACCATCTACGTGGGCCACCGGCGTCCACTTGGGTCTCTAGAGGGGACCCCACCATGGGCCCTCTTTTCTCGTGGAACTTATAGCCAGGGCAAATAAGTAGATGTGGTGAGCCTCCCGCTCCAGATGAGAATTCAGCCTGGAATTAAAGTACAAGAGGACAGAGACAGAGAGACATGGGGGGAGCCAGATCTCTTTAAAGAAGAAGCTCGGGAAAGTGAGTCATTTGAGAAACTGGTCCGTGAAGCTGGTCTGAGATAAGCTGATTCTGAAAAACTGCTCAGAGAGAACTGTTCCTGAGGAAACCGGCTCTGGCTCCCCACTTTATTTTTCACATGTCCTTTTTATACAATGAAAATCAGTAAGTTTCACAAATTTTGGCAATGACAGCAGCCCTGACTCTTATCAAGAGCAGGCTTAGTCTCTGCATACCTAATTGTATACACAAGTCTTAGGTAATTTACATCATCTTCCAGCCAAAGGGCCAATTTGACAATTTGCAGCTCTTTTCTGTTAAGTGTTATTTCTTCCAAGGTCTGGCGCCATTCTTGGGAGGCACTAAACTAGTTACATTCTTACATAGCAAGGACGCAAGCAAGACAGCAATTGACTCAAAGGCCTAGTGTTGCTAACATCAAAAAACTATTACATATCTATTCTCAAATATTATTTGTATAGCAGAAACTTCCAGGTGCAGATAAGGAGGTCTGGCAGCGTCACTGAGGCAACAGTGAAATTTATCCTTAGAAGAGGTTTGTAACTTTAAAACACTTCAAGGCCCTTTTGCCCCTCACAGCTGGGGGTTGCGAGCAATTCACAAGCTTGTAAAAGGTCAGGGGAACCTGTTTAGGCAGGCTAGAGAATTATCAAAAGGGGGGTAGGGCTGCAACACTCCCTTCAAATGCAGGAGACTAAAGCTCTGAATTAACTCTTTCCAAGAAACTGGCAGAGAACAGTGGAGAAACAGACAAATACAGAACAAATTTTTATTACTGGGACACATGCTCAGGAAAAACCAGGGAGAAATCTGATGACTCAGATTGCTCTGCCATCTGAGTGTGCCTCGTGACTCTGTCACGGGTGGGATTCCTTACGCTGGCCTCTGACAAAGGAGGAAGGGAGAGAGGAGGGAAAAGTAAAAGGTCTGACCTAAGAGGCATGTTGGTTGAGTTCTGGGAGAAAAGTTAATGATGAGCCACATCCTACCCAGCGGGAGCTTCCACTTTCAGACACCTGTTTGTCCCTCTGCTGGGAAGTGCCTGATGATGCCTCAGAGCCCACAGTCCTGAGGCAAACCTTGGTGCCAGACACTCCAGCAAGTAGGCCTTCAATCACAGATGTAGTAATGAGAAGAGCAAACACTCTTTCTTCAAAGTCCTTTGTTTTTCCTTCCTTACACACAAACCAACACAGCTGAAGGTGTGATTCGAATCCCTAAAGCCTCTTTAACGTATGGATTTTGAGGGGTTCAAGCAGGTCGCCCCCTTGGGCTGTGTGGCAGGATCAGGAGGAGGGCAATCTAAATATAATAGTGTTGGCCCCTTTCTGACGGCCAGACTTACCCAATCCCACAAAACAAGCATGCCTGCCAACAGCAGCAATTTGCCCACCAGCCACCCTCCTAGAATTGAACTGCCTACAGGGCCTTGGGACAACCACATAAACACAAGGTCTAGAGCCCCTAGAGACAACTGGTCAACCTCATGCACACACTGAAGGATTGGAGAGTGCCGTGAAGAGGAGAAACAAGACCAGAGACAAGGGCCATGTAGGTTTCTGTCTGGGCCCAAGGCACCCTGTTCCAATGGCACTGCCCATCCAGATATTCCTGGACACCAGAAGGGAATCTTCTTTAAGAAAGGCACTCCAGAATGAGGGACTTCCTCAGGACCAGGGCTCAGAGGAGGGTCCCACTGCTCAAGTCTAAGGACAGTACTGGGTTTAGCTCTTCTTCCAGCTCCTGTGTGTGTGTGTGTGTGTGTGTGTGTGTGTGTGTAGAGAGGGGAACAATCTGGCCTCTGTGGGCTCAACAAAGCGTTTTCCCATACCATCTCTTTGTTGATGCTTCTACACCCTTTAGGGTATGCTCTCTTTCTCATTAAAAGGGAAAAACCAAAGCAAAGAGCTGGAAAGCCCCCAGAGACCCATCCACTGCCCCTTTCCATGACTAAAGGGTCAGGTATTCATTTACTCCTCCATAAGGCAGGGATCAACCTTCATAACAATTGTCACAGCCTAACTATGTCCTGCCATTCTCCATGCTCAAACCTCACAGTCATCTGTGTTGTCACTTGAATATGTGATGGGTAGTCAAAACTTCTCCTAAACCCAGTCACTAAATGCTCCTGAGACGCTCCATGTGCTTGCAGCTTAGAAACAAAGAAGGCAATAGTCTAACAATCTGGGTTGATTCCATTGCAATAGAACTTTCAGGATTCTGTTATGAATCTTGAATTTTTTTGTGTGTACCCAAAACACTCTCAAAATAGGTGGGTCTTCTTGAGTCTTGCAGCTTGGTTTATAATGATCTTGCAGTGGTTGAACTTGGGAAGAAAATTTCATTTCCCTTCATCATTAGTGGCCAGAGAAGAAGTCATAGAGGCAGAGAGAGCTCTGCTGTCTGAGGCCCCCAGGTTTAGAGTGATGCCTGTGTGAAAGTATTTGGCAAATCAGGGGGCCATATAGGTTTGGCTGGAAGGTCAGTCCAGACTCTAGATCCCCCACTTCTCAGGAGATGGAAGGCTCCGCTCCCTTCTCCCACTCTTCTGTGTTTCTTCCAGTAGTGGCTAAGTGAAACTGTCCTCAGTTCAACCCCAGTGATCTGGGCCTATGGAATGCAGAGGAGCAGGGTGGGCACTCAGGAAGGAGTTTGCCAACTTCCTAACCTATTTTCTGGGAAAATAACAAACTACTCTTTTCAACACTTCTTTATTATTATTATTATTTATGTTTTTACTTTACAATACTGTATTGGTTTTGCCATACATCAACATGAATCCACCATGGGTGTACATAAGTTCCCACTCCTGAACCCCCCCACCTCCCTTCCCATACCATCCCTCTGGGTTATCCCAGTGCACCTTAAAAATGCTACCCAAGGAGCGAAGCTCTTTAGGAAGCCCTCTTATATGGCATCAAAGATGCTGGTTAACTATAGAAAATTTCTGGGTTTGGGTGGCTGTAGGAAGTAAATTCCTGTTAGAAAGGAGGAACTGGCTCCAGGTGGGGTCTGCCTTAGCTGAGACCTTCTTGGGACATAGATTCCCAGGAAAAATGCTTCTGACCATCAAAGCATCTGTAGAGTGATTCTGTAGAAAAGGTCTTTATAGGCAGTGCTTCAGCTCCCAGTTTGGGCACGTAGGCACATGTGGTAGATTCTGGAGCACAGCCA
The DNA here is from genome assembly GCA_006408695.1 of Aepyceros melampus. Lineage (NCBI taxonomy): Eukaryota > Metazoa > Chordata > Mammalia > Artiodactyla > Bovidae > Aepyceros > Aepyceros melampus. The sequence goes on from SJXQ01003158.1 coordinate 24,470, forward strand.
AAGCTCCCCATTCTGGCCTGATGACTATTGCCCAAATTCCACAATCAGAGACTCCTGGTTTTGACTTTTGAGGTAAACCATGTAAAAATGGAAATAATTCATGATAGTGGTCTCACTGATTGAAGTTTTCTTCAATGAATGAGATAACGACATCCTTTCCCATGAATAGGTTTAGATTGGGAGGAGGAAGGGAAGAAGCACCACAAGGTACCTGGTCTTCCAGAAGAGGTTTAATAAGGCTCTGCTACACAAGCTGGAATCAAGATGCTGGGAGAAATATCAATAATCTCAGATATACAGATGACACCACCCTTATGGCAGAAAGTGAGGAGGAGCTAAAAAGCCTCTTGTTGAAAGTGAAAGAGGAGAGTGGAAAAGTTGGCTTAAAGCTCAACATTCAGAAAACGAAGATCATGGCATCTGGCCCCATCACTTCATGGGAAATAGATGGGGAAACAGTAGAAACAGTGTCAGACTTTGTTTTTTGGGGCTCCAAAATCACTGCAGATGGTGACTGCAGCCATGAAATTAAAAGGCGCTTACTCCTTGGAAGAAAAGTTATGACCAACCTAGATAGTATATTCAAAAGCAGAGACATTACTTTGCCGACTAAGGTCCGTCTAGTCAAGGCTATGGTTTTTCCTGTGGTCATGTATGGATGTGAGAGTTGGACTGTGAAGAAGGCTGAGCGCCGAAGAATTGATGCTTTTGAACTGTGGTGTTGGAGAAGACTCTTGAGAGTCCCTTGGACTGCAAGGAGATCCAACCAGTCCATTCTGAAGGAGATCAACCCTGGGATTTCTTTGGAAGGAATGATGCTAAAACTGAAGCTCCAGTACTTTGGGCACCTTATGCGAAGAGTTGACTCATTGGAAAAGACCCTGATGCTGGGAGGGATTGGGGGCAGGAGGAGAAAGGGACGACCGAGGATGAGATGGCTGGATGGCATCACAGACTCAATGGACGTGAGTCTGAGTGAACTCCGGGAGTTGGTGATAGACAGGGAGGCCTGGCGTACTGCGATTCATGGGGTCGCCAAGAGTCGGACACGACTGCGCGACTGAACTGAACTGAACTGAACTGATAAGTCAAAAGGAATGTAAGTGACTGTCTGGCTCAGCAGTCCCAATTCAAGGCATTTCTCCAAATAAGACATACTGATGGCCAAAAATCACATGAAGAGATGTTCAACATCACTAGTTATCAGAGAAATGCAAATCAAAACTACCATACTGGTCAGAAGGGTCACCATCAAGGAATATACAAATAATAAATGCTGGAGAGGGTGCGAAGAGAAAGGCGCCCCCTTACACTGTTGGTGGGAGTGTAAATTGGTGCAGCCACTGTGGAGAACAGTATGGATGTTACTTAAAAAAAAAAAAAAAAAAAAAAAAACTACCATATGACCCAGCAATCTCATTCCTAGGAATATACCCAGAGAAAAACGTAATTCAAAAAGATATGTACACCTCAATGTTCATTGCAGCACTATTTGTAATAGCCAGGACATGAAAGCAACTTAAATATCCATCAACAGAGGAATGGATAAAGAATATGTGGTACATATATACAATGGAATATTAGTCAGTCATTGAAAAGAATGAAATCATGTCATTTGCAGAAACATGTGTGAACTTAGAGATTGTCATATTGAGTCAGACATAGTCAGACAAAGACAAACTTCATATATCACTTATATGTGGAATCCAAAAAAAAAAAAAGAGTATAAATGAATTTATTTACAAAACAGAGTCACAAACATGGAAAACAAATTGTGGTTACCAAGGGAAAACAAGGGAGGGAAAAATTGAGAGACTGGGACTGACATATACAACATTTTTTATATAGTAGTGTGTATAGACATATATACACTACTATATAAAAAATAGAAATTAACAAGATCCTGCGGTATAGCATAAGGAGCTCTACTCAGTACTCCATAACAGCCTACATGGGAAAAGAATCTTTAAAAAAGAGTGGATATATGTATATGTATAACTGATACTCTTTGCTATACATCTGAAACTAACACAACTTTGTAAATCAACTATACTCCAGTTTTTAAAAAGCCTCAATTCACAGTCCACAGGGCAAATTCAGACTGTGTTGCTTGTCTAGAGGTACGTCTAATACAAGATCCGAACTTTCTGTCTTTTAAGTGGGATATGAGCTCCCCAGTCCATCACAGAGCCCATCATCCTCACTGGCCTGCATCTACTTCTGTTCAAGACAGCTGGCCTAAAGCTGTGTGTGTTTTTGACCCTTGAATTCTAGTCCAATTTTTTACTCAATACAAAAATCCTTCAACAACATCATACATTCTTTGCTCTTTCATTTTTCATATATTCCTTTAAAAATATGTACTGAGTACCTAGTATAGATTGGCTTATAAATACATAGAATTTTGGAGCATGAAGAGCCCTTGGAGATACTCTTGCTCACCACTTCACAGGTAATATAAGTGATGTGCAGGTGGTTGCATGACATGTGACACCACCAAGCTGCTCTGTAGTTGTGGCTGTCTCTCTTGAGACTGCAGGGACCTCTCTAAAACCCAATTATGCTACGACCATACCCCCTCAATGGCTAGCTCAGTGATTCTCAAAGTGAAGCCCAGGGGACTCTGGGGTCCCCCATGACCCTTTCAGGGCAGCTATGAGGTCAAACCTCTGAACCATTACCTCCGTAATGGTACAAAACTATTATTTGCTTTTGTCACCCTCACTCTCATGAATGTATGTTGAACTTTTCCAGAGGTACAAATAGCCAGGACATGGAAGCAACCTAGATGTCCATCAGCAGACAAATGGATAAGAAAGCTGTGGTACATATACACAATGGAGTATTACTCAGCTATTAAAAAGAATGCATTTGAACCAGTTCTAATGAGGTGAATGAAACTGGAGCCTATTTACAAAGTGAAGTAAGTCAGAAAGAAAAACACCAATACAGTATATTAACACATATATGTGGAATTTAGAAAGATGATAATGATGGCCCTATATGTGAGACAGCAAAAGAGACACAGATGTAGAGAACAGACTTTTGGACTCTGTGGGAGAAGGCAAGGGTAGGATGGTTTGATGAGAGTAGCATTGAAACATGTATATTATCATATGTGAAATAGATCGCCAGTCCAGGTTCAGTGCATGAGACAGGGTGCTCAGGGCTGGTGCACTGGAGCACCCTGAAGGATGGGCTAGGGAGGGAGGTGGGAGTGGGGTTCAGGATGGGGGACACATGTACACCCATGGCTGATTCATGTTGATGTATGGCAAAAACCACTACATATTAACACATATATGTGGAATTTAGAAAGATGATAATGATGGCCCTATATGTGAGACAGCAAAAGAGACACAGATGTAGAGAACAGACTTTTGGACTCTGTGGGAGAAGGCAAGGGTAGGATGGTTTGATGAGAGTAGCATTGAAACATGTATATTATCATATGTGAAATAGATCGCCAGTCCAGGTTCAGTGCATGAGACAGGGTGCTCAGGGCTGGTGCACTGGAGCACCCTGAAGGATGGGCTAGGGAGGGAGGTGGGAGTGGGGTTCAGGATGGGGGACACATGTACACCCATGGCTGATTCATGTTGATGTATGGCAAAAACCACTACAATATTGTAAAGTAATTAGCCTCTAGTTAAATTAAGTTTAAAAAAAGAAAATTTGCCAGTACAACATTGTAAATCAATTATACATCAATAAAAACAGAAAAAAAAGATATGTGATATTGCAACAGATTTAAGGTAGAAGTAGATACTAAGAATATTAGTAAATATGAGAATATTAAGCCTATAATTAAACATGTTTGCCCAGGCATATGTTACTAAACTATGCTACTGTTCTCATTAAAATTTTTCAGAAAATATATTTTCATTTAAAAACATGCTATTTATATTAATATTTAATAGGCCTTCTGTTAGCATTTATCCTTATCCTTGAAAAATGAATACACAGTTTTAAATTTCTCACTCAATTTCTTTTTTCAAAATTTTTTAAAATATAAATTTATTTATTTTAATTGGAGATTAATTACTTTACAATATTGTATTTGTTTTGCCATACATCAACATGAATCCACCACAGGTATACATGTGTTCTCCATCCTGAACCCCCCTTCCTCCTCCCTCACCATGCCATCCCTCTGGGTCGTCTCAGTGCACCAGCCCCAAACATCCAGTATCATGCATTGAACCTGGGAGAATGGCATTGAAACATGTATATATCATATATGAAATGAATCACCAGTCCAGGTTCTCACTCAATTTCTGATATACTATGAATAAATATCAGCTTCTCTTGTGACTCAGTTGATTATCAATATTAATAAATATCAGTAGATATAACCATGATAAACTACAGTTTTCTGGGGTCTTCAATAATTTTTAAGAGTATAAATAGATCTTGAATTCAAAAGTTTGATATCTGTTAATCTATTCTGATAAATCTAGCAAAGGAAAATTTGTATTACTTGAACTTTTCCACTAAGCATATATTCATATATAAGTTGCTTAATATTTTAACAAGGAAAAAAAGTGAATGGGGATCTGTTTTGGCTTTTTTGAGTTGAAAAATGGAGCCTTGCAAAATGACAGACTTATGTCCAGGCTCAGTCTGACTTGAGCCCTTCCACCACCAAAGACCAGGAGTTAGGCTGGACATGTGGTTATCAAAGGACAGAATTAGGTCTAGAGTACCTAATTTGGACTTAGGTCTCAGCCTCCAAATGTGGTTTTCCTGTTTCCATCTTAGAGACAAGTGCCACCATCCCAGGGGCTAGGCCTGAGACTAGGGCTCCTTTTTCAGTCTCTCCTCTTGCTTTCTGCCACACTCACCATTGCCACCCCTTCCCCAGCAGCTCTACTGCCTTGCCTTCACTGCAGCAGCCATATGTTGGGCAGCCTTTATCTTGGGTTTGGAGTTGGGCCTTGTGTCTTCCCTAGACACAGGTCTCCTCTAGTCCCCCCATCCATGGCAGCTCTTCTCTGACCCCAGAGTAACGTTTGTATTGCCTGAATCTGATTGTGAGCATCCACCCTGCTCAACTTTCTTTGTCATATTGAAGGCCTCCTGTAATCTGGCCCCTGAGCGCAAACTGGCCTCAACATTTGCACATGTGTCTTACGACTGTCTTCCACCATGGAGAGCAAACTCTGGGAGATGGCGAAGGACACGGAAGCCTAGTGTGCTGCAGTCCACAGTGTCACAAAGGGTCAGATACAACTTTGTGACTGAGCAACAACAGACAGAGTTCTTTGTATGTCTCCAACGCACTGAAAGGCTCAGGGACTTGCCACTTAGGGTTTCCCTTAGTCTGGAATGGGTTTCCCTGATAGTTCAGCTCATAAAGAATCCACCTGCAATGCAGGAGACCCTGGTTCAATTCCCGGGTCAGGAAGATCTGCTGGAAAAGGGACAGGCTACCCACTCCAGTATTCTTGGGCTTCACTTGTGACTTAGTTGGTAAAGAACCTAAATTGGATCCCTGGGTTGGGAAGATCCCCTGGAGAAGAGAAAGGCTACCCACTCCAGTATTCTGACCTAGAGAATTCCATGGACTGAACTGTATAATCTATGGGGTTGCAAAGAGTCAGACACAACTGAGTGACTCTCACTTTCACTTAGTCTGGAACACATATCGTCCTGCTTATCTACCTGGCAAACTCCATTCCTCAGGTCTTAGCTCTGGAACTCCCTTCTAGAGGAAATCTCAGCTCCTGGAAAGGCCTAGTACAAAGTTAAACAGACAATAAGAATTTGTTAAATGAATGAATCTCAGAAAATATTATTCTATGTTGTCTGTTAAATTTCTGTGCTTCATTAATTGTAGCATTATGAACTGAACTGATAACTGCCATCCTGCAGAGGTAGTGGTCTTTGTTTCAGACACAAGACCTCATTGTACATTCTGTAGGTAGAGACAGTGAGCTGGAACAAGAGTTTATTGACCTCAGGACTTGACCTAGAAGTTGTTTTTCTCTTCATATATCTTTCATACCAACTGTTTTCTTGTTTCAGGTTTCTCTCTCCTTAAAGTAGAATCACAGGATGAAATGTAGAAAATTTGTAGTTCCAATAAATTGGATTCTGGCTAGTGGGTTCTGTCACTTTAAGGTTAATAATATGGTACTTAAAAAGCTTTTATCTAGTATAAAGAATGTATGACTAATTATTGTTATTACTTTCTCATTTAAAACAATTCTTCTTTGTGACATTAATTAATCTTTCTTACACTGTCAAGATGAAATGAGATAGTTTGCCACAGAGCTTTGGCCTAGTTAAAATAATTTGTGATCCCTATCTATTTTTTTTAATATAAATTTTTTATTTTATTTGTTTATTTTACTTTACAATATTGTATTGGTTTTGCCATACATCAACATAAATCTGTCACAGGTGTACACGTGTTCCCAATCCTGAACCCTCCTCCCACCTCCCTTCCCATACCATCCCTCTGGGTCATCCCAGTGCACCAGCCCCAAGCATCCTATATCTTGCATCAAAATAGAGGATCCTGCTGTGATTTATGTCGAAAAGTGTTTTGCCTATGTTCTCCTCTAGGAGTTTTATAGTTTCTGGTCTTATGTTTACATCTTTAATTCATTTTGAGTTTATTTTTGTGTATGATGTTAAAAAGTGTTCTAGTTTCATTCTTTTACACGTGGTTAACCAGTTTTCCCAGCACCGCGTGTTAAAGAGATTGTCTTTTCTCCATGTATATTCTTGCCTCCTTTGTCGAAGATAAGGTGTCCATAGGTGTGTGGATTTATCTCTGGGCTTTCTATTTTGTTCCATTGATCTATATTTTTGTCTTTGTGCCAGTACCATACTGTCTTGGTGACAGTGGCTTTGTAGTGGAGCCTGAAGTCAGGCAGGTTGATTCCTCCAGTTCCATGCTTCTTTCTCAAGATTGTTTTGGCTATTTGAAGTTTTTTGTATTTCCATACAAATTGTGAAATTATTTGTTCTAGCTCTGTGAAAAAAACTGCTGGTAGCTTGATAGGGATTACATTGAATCTGTAGATTGCTTTGGGTAGTATACTCATTTTCACTATATTGATTCTTCCAATCCATGAACATGGTATATTTCTCCATCTATTAGTGTCCTCTTTGATTTCATTCACCAGCGCTTTATAATTTTCCATATATAAGTCTTTAGATCCTTTAGGTAAATATATTCCTAAGTATTTTATTCCTTTCATTGCAATGGTGAATGGAATTGTTCCCTTAATTTCTTTTTCTATTTTCTCATTACTAGTGTATAGGAATGCAAGGGATTTCTGTGTGTTGATTTTATATCCTGCAATTTTACTATATTCATTGATTAGCTCTAGTAATTTTCTGGTGGAGTCTTTAGCATTTTCTATGTAGAGGATCACGTCATCTGCAAACAGTGAGAGTTTTACTTCTTTTTTTCCAATTTGGATTCCTTTTATTTCTTTTTCTGCTCTGATTGCTATAGCCCAAACTTCCAGAACTATGTTGAATAGTAGTGGTGAAAGAGGGCACCCTTGTATTGTTCCTGACTTTAGGGGAAATGCTTTCAATTTTTTGCCATTGAGGATAATGTTTGCTGTGGGTTTGTCATATATAGCTTTTATTATGTTGAGGTGTGTTCCTTCTATTCCTGCTTTCTGGAGAGTTTTTGTCATAAATCAATGTTGAATTTGTCAAAGGCTTTTCCTTCATCTATTGAGATAATCATATGGCCTTTATTTTTCAGTTTGTTAATGCGGCTATTACATTGATTGATTTCCAAATATTGAAGAATCCTTGCACCCCTGAAATAAAGCCCACTTAGTCATGGTGTATGATCTTTTTAATGTGTTGTTGGATTCTGATTGCTAGAATTTTGTTAAGGATTTTTGCATCTATGTTCATCAGTGATATTGGCCTGTAGTTTTCTTTTCTTTTTTTTGTGGCATCTTTGTCAGGTTTTGGTATTAGGGTGATGGTGGCCTCATAGAATGAGTTTGGAAGTTTACCTTCCTCTGCAATTTTCTGGAAGAATTTGAGTAGGATAGGTGCTACCACGTGAAAAGCTCTAACATAAGACACTGCCAAGACCCCACACAGAACAAAAGATGGAACAGAATTAGCTGGCTGCAGACCATCCCCCTCCAGTGACAGGCAGCCAGAGCCTAAAGGGCCAGAAGGGGGCAATCGCAGCCCCAAAGAGACACTATCTACCAAACTACAAGCAGGCTTCTTTGCTAACAAAGACTTCTTGGGGTTCTGGACAGTTATCATCTGCCTGAGAAGGTGCACAAATTGTACACCTAGAAAACAGAGCAGCAGGGACGGGAGAGGCGATAAATCACAGCAACCGCACTCGCCAAACACCTGAGCTACTCGGACCTGGGAAGGGCACAAAACGCAAGCCCAGCGGAGTCCGTGCCTCTGAGGACTACCTGAGCAGCTTAGACCTCGGAGGTACATGCAGCCCCAGGGCTGGCCTCAGATGGTTCCTGGCAGAGCAAGCTAGAGCCTGAGCTGTGTGTGCCATGAGCAGGGCAGGCCCAGTGTGGCTGAGGCACTGTGAGCACACACCAGTGTTATTTGTTTGCAGTGTCCCTCCCTCCCCACAGTGAGACTGAACAAGTGAGCCTAAAAAAGGTGTCCACCACTGTCCCCATTGTGTCAGGGTGGAAATCAGACACTGAAGAGACCAGCAAACAGAAGAAGCTAAAACAGAGGGAACCGCCTGGGAAGTGACAAGTGCAATAGATTAAAACCCTGTTGTTAGTACCGACTACATATTCAGTTCAGTCGCTCAGTCGTGTCCAACTCTTTGTGACCCCATGAATCGCAGCACGCCAGGCCTCCCTGCCCACTCCAACTCCCGAGTTCACTCAGACTCACATCCATTGAGTCCGTGATGCCATCCAGCCATCTCATCCTCGGTCGTCCCCTTCTCCTCCTGCCCCCAGTCCTTCCCAGCATCAGGGTCTTTTCCAATGAGTCAGCTCTTCGCATGAGGTGGCCTAAGTACTGAAGCTTCAGTTTTAGCATCATTCCTTCCAAAGAAATCCCAGGGCTGATCTCCTTCAGAATGGACTGGTTGGATCTCCTTGCAGTCCAAGGGACTCTCAAGAGTCTTCTCCAACACCACAGTTCAAAAGCATCAATTCTTCACCGCTCAGCCTTCTTCACAGTCCAACTCTCACATCCATACATGACTACTGGAAAAACCATAGCCTTGAGTAGATGGACCTTAGTCGGCAAAGTAATGTCTCTGCTTTTGAATATTCTAGGTTGGTCATACCTTTTCTTCCAAGGAGTAAGCGTCTTTTAATTTCATGGCTGCAGTCACCATCTGCAGTGATTTTGGAGCCCCCAAAAATAAAGTCTGACACTGTTTCTACTGTTTCCCCATCTATTTCCCATGAAGTGATGGGACCAGATGCCATGATCTTCGTTTTCTGAATGTTGAGCTTTAAGCCAGCTTTTTCACTCTCCTCTTAGGAAGGGGCCTATAGATCTTGAGAACTATAAGCCAGACCAAGGAACTATCTGAAAATGAGCTGACCCCACACTGCCCACAACACCACTAGAGAAAGTCCTACATATATCTGTACTATTTTTACAATCATTCTTTTCTTCTTCTTTTTTTTAACTTTTTAAAAATTTTAAGTCCTCTATTACTCCTTTAATTTTCATTTTTATAACCTACTATTACTTTTCCAAAATAAAGACCCTATTTTTATTTTTATTTTTTATTTTTTTAATTTAAATTTATTTATTTTAACTGGAGACTAATGACTTTACAACAAAGGAAACTTAAGCAAGGTGAAAAGACAGCCTTCAAAATGGGAGAAAATAATAGCAAATGAAGCAACTGACAAACAGCTAATCTCAAAAATATACAAGCAACTCGTGCAGCTCAATTCCAGAAAAATAAATGACCCAGTCAAAAAATGGGCCAAAGAACTAGATAGACATTTCTCCAAAGAAGACATACAGATGGCTAACAAACACATGAAAAGATGCTCAACATCACTCATCAGAGAAATGCAAATTAAAACCATAATGATGTACCATCTTACGCCAGTCAGAATGGCTGCTATCATAAAGTCTACAAACAATAAATACTGGAGAGGATGTGGAGAAAAGGGAACCCTCTTACACTGTTGGTGGGAATGCAAACTAGTACAGCCACTATGGAGAACAGTGTGGAGATTCCTTAAAAAACAAAATAGAACTGCCTTATGACCCAGCAATCCCACTGCTGGGCATACACATTGAGGAAACCAGAATTGAAAAAGACACGTCTACCCCAGTGTTCAAAGACCCTATTTTTAAAGCAAACTTCATATATATATTTTTTAAATAATTTTTTTGACTTTGTTTTTTTTCTTGTTGTCTTTAATATCGTATTTTTGAAAATTTATTTATTTTAATTGGAGGCTAATTACTTTACAATATTGTATTGGTTTCTTAAGAGAGTAAATTTTATAGAAAAAAAGATTGAAATAATTTGCATCAAGCACCTAAAAGAGGGGTTTGTAACATGGTAGTGAACAATAAATGCTAGTTCTTCTCCTTTCTACCATTAAGGTAAAATTCAACTAACTAAGTCCAGAGCTTTCATGGGAATTCCGTAGTGGTCTGGTGGTTAATTTAAGACGTGGTGCCTTCACTGCCATGGGACCAGTTCAATTCCTGGTCAAGAAACCAATATCCTGCAAGCCACATGGTGAAGCAAAAGAACAAGGGGACAGAGTTTTTAGCATCGCATGCAAAGCCCTACTGATTTCACCCATGCTCATGTCATAAACCTGCTAGGCTCCCCATGAAATTCTGATTTCAGCAATAATCCCTCCTGATGGTCCCTGAATACATCATGTCTGTCATCTTTTCTTTCATTCACTCAAATCATCTCCTAAGAATGACCTTTGCCTCATCTAACTCCTTCCTGTCCTGCCAGACTCAGAGCAGGTACCACCTTCTCTGGAAATTCCTCTGGTCCTCCTCAATTTGAGTTAGCTGATCCATCTTGAATCTCTCATGGAGTCTTGGTCTGACATCTATCAGAGTCACATGACGCTGGGCCAGGACCTGACCTCCCTCACCTCAGTTTTTTAATCAGTAAAATAGGATAATAACAGTTTCAACCCCACAAGTTTATTGAGATGATTACTTGAGATTTATGTAAAGCACTCAGAATAGTGCCTGGGACATATTAGTCAATCTTTACATAATAGCAATTATATTTAATTTGGTTGAACTTACCGCATTGAAAATATCTGTGCACTTATCTGGGTATATAGCTCTTTTTAAAATTAATTTATTTTTATGAAAGATAATTGCTTTACAGAATCTTGCTGTTTTCTTTCACTTCAACATGAATCAGCCATAGGTATATATGTGTTTTGAAACTCCCTCCCATCTCACTCCCATCCCACCCCTCTAGGTTGATATAGAGCTCCTATTTGAGTTTCCTGATCCATATGGAAAATTGTCATTGGCTATCTATTTTACATATGATAATGTAAAAGTTATGACCAACCTAGATAGCACATTAAAAAGCAGACACATTAATTTGCCAACAAAGGTCCATCTAGTCAAGGCCATGGTTTTTCCAGTAATCGTGTATGGTGGATGTGAGAGTTGGACCATAAAGAAAGCTGAGCACTGAAGAACTGATGCTTTTGAACTGTGGTGTTGGAGAAAACACTCTTGTGAGTCCCTTGGACTGCAAGGAGATCCAACAAGTCCATCCTAAAGGAAATCAGTCCTGAATATGCATTGGAAGGACTGATGCTGAAGCTGAAACTACAATACTTTGGCCACCTGATGTGAAGAACTGACTCATTGGAAAAGACCCTGATCTTGAGAAAGATTGAAGGCAGGAGGAGAAGGGGATGACAGAGGATCAGATGGTTGGATGGCATCTCTGAATCAATGGACATGAGTTTGAGTAAACTCTGGAAGTTAGCAATAGACAGGGAGGCCTGGTGTGCTGCAGTCCATGGGGTTGCAAAGAGTCAGACATGACTGAGTGACTGAACTGAACTGAACATAAGTATTTAAAAAAATAGGTTTTATGTTCATCCATCTCAATAGAACTGATTCAAATGTGTTCCTTTTTATGGCTGAGTAATATTCATATGGCTGAGTAATATTTCACAATCCCCAGTTATGGATGTGACTGGTGATAGAAGCAAGATCCGATGCTGTAAGAGCAGTATTGCATAGGAACCTGGAATGTCAGGTCCATGAATCAAGGCAAATTGGAAGTGGTCAAACAAGAGATGGCAAGGGTGAACGTCGACATTCTAGGAATCAGCGAACTAAAATGGACTGGAATGGGTGAATTTAACTCAGATGACTATTATATTTACTACTGTGGGCAGGAATCTCTCAGAAGAAATGGAGTAGCCATCATGGTCAACAAAAGAGTCCGAAATGCAGTACTTGGATGCAATCTCAAAAATGACAGAATGATCTCTGTTCGTCTCCAAGGCAAACCATTCAATATCACAATTATCCAAATCTATGCCCCAACCAGTAATGCTGAAGAAGCTGAAGTTGAACGGTTTTATGAAGACCTACAAGA
>SJXQ01003158.1:37707-55587 GCA_006408695.1 Aepyceros melampus
AAAAGTTGGCTTGAAGCTCAACATTCAGAAAACGAAGATCATGGCATCTGGCCCCATCACTTCATGGGAAATAGATGGGGAAACAGTAGAAACAGTGTCAGACTTTGTTTTTTTGGGCTCCAAAATCACTGCAGATGGTGACTGCAGCCATGAAATTAAAAGGCGCTTACTCCTTGGAAGAAAAGTTATGACCAACCTAGATAGTATATTCAAAAGCAGAGACATTACTTTGCCGACTAAGGTCCGTCTAGTCAAGGCTATGGTTTTTCCTGTGGTCATGTATGGATGTGAGAGTTGGACTGTGAAGAAGGCTGAGCGCCGAAGAATTGATGCTTTTGAACTGTGGTGTTGGAGAAGACTCTTGAGAGTCCCTTGGACTGCAAGGAGATCCAACCAGTCCATTCTGAAGGAGATCAACCCTGGGATTTCTTTGGAAGGAATGATGCTAAAACTGAAGCTCCAGTACTTTGGGCACCTCATGCGAAGAGTTGACTCATTGGAAAAGACCCTGATGCTGGGAGGGATTGGGGGCAGGAGGAGAAGGGGACGACCGAGGATGAGATGGCTGGATGGCATCACAGACTCAATGGACGTGAGTCTGAGTGAACTCCGGGAGTTGGTGATGGACAGGGAGGCCTGGCGTGCTGCAATTCATGGGGTCGCAAAGAGTCGGACACGACTGCGCGACTGAACTGAACTGAATATTTCATTGTGTATATGTACCACAACTTCTTTATCCATTCATCTGTCGATGAGCATCTAGGTTGCTTCCATGTTCTAGCTATTGTAAATAGTGCTGTAATGAACAATGGGATACGTGTGTCTCTTTCAATTTTGGTTTCCTCAGGGTATATGTCTAGGAGCAGGATTGCTGGGTCATATGGTGGTTTTATTCCTAGTTTTTTAAGGAATCTCCATACCGTCTTCCATAACAGCTGCATTAATTTACATTCCCACCAACAGTACAAGAGCGTTCCTTTTTCTCCACACCCTCTCCAGAATTTATTGTTTGTAGACTTTTTGATGAGGTCCGTTCTGACTGGTGTGAGGTGATATCTCGCTGTAGTTTTGACTTGCATTTCTCTAACAATGAGTGGTGTTGAGCATCTTTTCATGTGTTTGGTAGCCATCTGTATGTCTTCTTTGGAGAAATGTCTGTTTAGGTCTTTTTCTCACTTTTTTTATTGGGTTGTCTGTTTTTCTGGTATGGAGTTGTATGAGCTGCTTGCATATTTTGGAAATTAATTCTTTGCCAGTTGTTTCATTTGCTATTATTTTCTCCCATTCTCAGGGTTGCTTTTCACCTGGCTTATAGTTCCCTTTGCTGTGTAAAAGCTTCTAAGTTTAATCAGGTCCCATTTGTTTACTTTTGTTTTTATTTCTGCTACTCTAGGATGTGGGTAATAGAGGATCTTGCTTTGATTTATGTCATTGAGTGTTCTGCCTATGTATTTCTCTAAGAGTTTTATAATTTCTGGTCTTACATTTAGGTCTTTAATCCATTTTGAGTTTATCTTTGTGTATGGTGTTAGGAAGTGTTCTAATTTCATTCTTTCACATGTAGCTGTCCAGTTTTCCCAGAACAATTTATTGAGGAGGTTGTCTTTGCCCCATTGTATATCCTTACTTCTTTTGTCAAAAATAAGCTACCATATGTGTATGGGTTTATTTCTAGGCTTTCTATTTTGTTACCTTGGTCTATATTTCTGTTTTTGTGCCAGTACCATACTGTCTTGGTGACTGTATCTTTGTAGTATAATCTGAAGTCAGGGACCTTGATTCCTCCAGCTCCATTCTTCTTTCTCAAGGCTGCTTTGGCTATTCACAGTCTTTTGTGTCTCTATATGAATTGTGAAATTTTTTGTTCCAGTTCTGTGAAAAATGCCATTGGTAATTTGATAGGGATCACATTGAATCTGTAGATTGAGTTTGGTCATATAATCATTTTCACAATATTGATTCTTCCTACCCAGGAACATGGAATATCCCTCCATCTGTTTATGTCATCTTAGATTTCTTTCTTTGTTACATTATAATTTTCTGTGTACATTTCTTGTGTCTCCTTAGGTAGGTTTATTCCTAGATATTTAATTCTTTTTGTTGCAATGGTGAATGTGACTGATTCCTTAATTTCTCTTTCCGATTTTTCATTGTTAGAAATCCAAGTGATTTCTGTGTATTGATTTTGTATCCTGCAACTTTGCTAAATTCACTGAGTAGCTCTAGTAATTTTCTGATACTGTCTTTAGGGTTTTCTATGTACAGTATCATGTCATCTGCAAACAGTGAGAGTTTTTCTTCTTCTTTTCAGATCCAGATTCCTTTTATTTCTTTTTCTTCTCTGATTGCTTTATCTAGGACTTCCAGAACTATGTTGAATAATAGTAGTAAAAGTGGACACCCTTGTCTTTTTCCTGACCTTAAGGGGAATGATTTCAGGTATTCACCATTGAGAATAATGTTTGCTGTACACTTATCATATATGGCCTTTACTATGTTGAGGTGTGTTCCTCCTATGGCCATTTTTTTGAAGAGCTTTAACCATAAGCAGGTGCTGAATTTTGTCAAAGGCTTTTTCTTCATTTACTGAGATGATCATATGGTTTGTATCTTTCAATTTGTCAATATGGTGTATCACATTGATTGATTTGCATATATTGAAGCATCCTTCAGTTGAATAAACCCAACTTGATCATGGTGTATAAGCTTTTTGATGTGTTGCTGAATTCTGTTTGCTAAAATTTTCTTTTTTTTATTTTATTATTTATTTATTTATTACTTTACAATATTGTATTGGTTTTGCCTTGAGGAGTTTTGCATCTATGTTGATCAGTGATATTGGCCTGTAGTTTTCTTTTCGTGTGTTGTCTTTATCTGGTTTTGGTATCAAGGTTATGGTGGCCTCATAGAATGAGTTTAGAACTGTTCCCTCCTCTGCAATTTTTTTTGAAAGAGTTTTAGAAGGATAGACATTAGCTCTTCTCTAAATGTTTGATAGAATTCAGCTGTGAAGCCATCTGGTCCTGGACTTTTGTTTTTTGGGAGATTTTGACCACAGCTTCAATTTCAGTGCTTGTAATTGGGTTGTTCATAATTTATATTTCTTCCTGGTTTCGTCTTGGAAAATTGAACGTTTCTAAGAATCTGTCCATTTCTTCCAGGCTACCTATTTTATTGCCATATGGTAGTTCATAATAGTCTCTTATAATCCTTTGTATTTCTGCATTGTCTGTTGTAACCTCTCCTTTTTCATTTCTAATTTGTTGATTAGATTCTTCTCTCTTTTTTTCTTGATGAGTCTGGCTAAAAGTTTGTTTATCTTCTCAAAGAACCAGCTTTTAGTTTTATTAATCTTTACTATTGTTTCTTTCGTTTCTTTTTCATTTATTTCTGCTCAGATCTTTATAATTTCTTTCCTCCTACTAATTTTGGGTTTTTTATTCTTGTTTTTCCAGTTGTTTTAGGTGTAAAGTTGTCTATTTCATGTTTTTCTTGTTTCTTGAGGTAGGATTGTATTACTATAAACTTCCCTCTTAGAACTGCTTTTGCGGCATCCCATAGGTTTTGAGTTGTCATGTTTTCATTGTCATTTGTTTCCAGAAATTTTTAAATATGCACTTGAGAAGAAGATGTGTTCTTCTTCATTTGGAGGGAATGTCTTGAAGATATCAATGTGATCCATCTCATCTAACATTCATTTAAGACTTGTGTTTCTTTATTAATTTTCTGCTTTGATGATCTATCCATTGGTGTAAGTGGGGTGTTAAAGTCTCCTACTCTTATTGTGTTACTGTCAGTTTCTTCTTTTATGTCTGTTACTGTTTGCCTTATGTACTGAAGTGCTCCTATGTTGGGTGCATAGATATTTATAATTGTTATGTTTTCCTCTTGGATTGATCCCTTGATCATTATGTAGTGTCCTTCCTTATCTCTTATAATCTTTATTTTAAGGTCTATTTTGTCTAATATGAATAGTGCTACTCCAGCTTTCTTTTGATTCCCATTTACATGGAATATATTTTTCCATCCTCTCACTTTCAGTCTATATGTGTCTTAAGGTCTGAAGTGGGTTTCTTGTAGACAGAATATATATGGGTCTTGTTTTTGTATCCCTTTAGCCGGTCTGTGTCTTTTGGTTGGAGCATTTAAATCTATTTACATTTAAAGTAATTACTGATATAAATGTTCCTATTGCCATTTTCTCTTTTTTTAATATAAATTTATTCATTTTCATTGGAGGTTAATTACTTTACAATATTGTTTTGATTTGACCATACATCAACATGAATCTTCCACAGGTATACACTTGTTCCCTATCCTGAACCTCCCTCCCTCCTCCCTCCCCAACCATCCCTCTGGGTCTTCCCAGTGCACCAGCCCCAAGAATCCAGTATCATGCCTCGAGCCTGAACTGGTTCCTCTTCCCTTTCTGCCATAATAGTGCTGTCATCTGCATATCTGAGGTTGTTGATATTTCTCCCGGCAATCTTGATTCCAGCTTGTGCTTCTTTCAGCCCAGCGTTTCTCCAGATGTACTCTGCATAGAAGTTAAATAAGCAGGGTGACAATATACAGTCTTGACGCACTCCTTTTCCTATTTGGAACCAGTCTGTTGTTCCATGTCCAGTTCTAACTGTTGCTTCCTGACCTGCATATGGGTTTCTCAAGAGGCAGGTCAGGTGGTCTAGTCTTCAAATCTCTTTCAGAATTTTCCATTTCTTAGTTGTTTGGGGTTGATTTTGTAGATCTTTTTTCTTCTCTTGTATTTCTTGACTATATAAGTCCTTTTGACATTTATTGTAAACCTGGTTTGGTGGTACTGAATTCTCTTAGCTTTTGCTTGTCTGAAAAGCTGTTTATTTCTCCATCAGTTTTGAATGAGATCCTTGCCAGGCACAGTAATCTTGGTTGTAGATCTTTCCCATTTGGTACTTTAAATATATCCTGCCATTCTCTTCTGGCCTGCGAAGTTTCTGCTGAAAGATCAGCTGTTAACTGTATGGGATTTCCCTTGTATGTTACTTGATGCTTCTCCCTTACTGCTTTTAATACTCTTTGTTTGTGTTTATTCTTTGTTAATTTGATTAATATGTATCTTGGCGTGTTTCTCTTTGGGTTTATCCTGTATGGGACTCTTTGTGCCTCTTGAACTTGACTATTTCCTTTTCCATGTTGGGGAAATTTTCAACTATAATCACTTCAAAATTTTTTCTCATACTATTTCTTTTTCTCTCCTTCTTTTGAGACACTTATGATTCAAATGTTGGTGTGTTTGATATGGTCCCAGAGGTCTCTGAGACTGTCCTCCATTCTTTTCATTCTTTTTACTTTATTCTGCTCTTTAGAAGTTATTTCTACCATTTTATCTTCCAGCTCACTGATTCGTTCTTCTGCTTCAGATATTCTGCTATTGATTCCTTCTAGAGTATTTTTAATTTCAGTAATTGTATTGGTTTTTCTCTGCATGTTTATTCTTTTTTGTTTATTTTTCATTTTATTTTTAATAGAAATTTATTTATTTTAATTGGAGGCTAATTACTTTACAATATTGTATTGGTTTTGCCTTCAATGCATGATACAGGATGCTTGGGGCTGGTGCACTGGGGTGACCCAGAGGGATGTATGGGGAGGGAGGTGGGAGGGGGTTCAGGATGGGGAACACGTGTGTGTTTATTCTTTAATTCTTCTAGGTCTTTGTTAATTGATTCTTGCATTTTCTCCATTTTATTTTCAAGGTTTTGATCATCTTTACTACCATTATTCTAAATTCTTTTTCAGGTGGTTTCCTATTTCCTCTTCATTCATTTGAACTTCTGTGTTTCTGGTTTGTTCCTTCATTTGTGCAATATTCCTCTGCCTTTTCATTATTATTTTTTTAAGTTAATGTGTTTGAGGTCTCCTTTCCCAGGCTTCAGGAAAGTTTAACTCTTTCCTTGAAGAAAGTTGAATTCTTTCTTCCTTTTGGTTTCTGCCCTCCTAAGATTGGTCCAGTGGTTTGTATGTGTGTGAGGGACTTCACTTTCACTTTTCACTTTCATGCATTGGAGAAGGAAATGACAACCCACTCCAGTGTTCTTGCCTGGAGAATCCCAGGGGCGGAGGAGTCTGGTGGGCTGCCGTCTGTGTGGTCACGCAGAGTTGGACATGACGGAAGCGACTTAGCAGCAGCAGCAGCAAAGCTTCCTATAGGGTGATATTTGTGTGAAGTTTTTGTTTGTTTGTTTTTCCTCTCATTTGCAAGGCTGAATGAGGTGGTAATCTTGTCTGCTGATGACTGGGTTTGTATTTTTGTTTTGTTTGTTGTTTAGATGAGATGTCCTGCACAGGGTGCTGCTGGTGGTTGGGTGATGCAGGGTCTTGTATTCAAGTGGTTTCCTTTGTGTGAGTTCTCATTATTTGATACTTCCTAGAGTTAGTTCTCTGCTAGTCTAGGGTCTTGGAATCAGTGCTCCCACTCCAAAAACTCACAGCTTGATCTCTGGTCAGGAACAAAGATTCTGCAGGTGGTTTATTATGGCATTAAGTGAGATTAAAACTAATATCCAAAACTGAGAAACAAAAGATGAACTCCAGACAAATGGCAGTTACAAATCAGTCAAATAATTAAAATAATGGAATATGCACATATACATATACACCCACAAGCACAGTGAAAACAGCTCAACAAAAATAAAGTACAGTAGATTGACCTGGAGAACAAAGGAAATCACAAATTATATTTACCAGTTAAGAACGAAACTAACTTAAGCACAAACTGGAAACAAAACTAAAGCAAGGTGCAAAGTGGGGAATAAATCAATGAAAACAAAACTAACAAATAAGTTGAGAGGAAAGGAAAGGAAGAAAGAAAATAAACAATAGATATGCAAAGTTAAATAGAGGTAGATGGAGCAGGTTTATATACATCAAAGATTAACTGCAAGGGGAAAAGAAAAGTAAGAAAAGTAAACAAAAGAGTAAATGTATAAAAAATAATAATAGGTTTTTTTTTAAAAATTAAAATTAAAAAAATGGAAAAGAAAAAAGAGGAAATCTCCACAGAACTGCAAAAGCCCATTGTAGAGGCAGAGGTTTATGACAACAATAAAAAATGTGAGTGGGGGAGAAAAAATAAGTTCAAAAGCTTAACTGGATTTCTTACTGTCAATAAAATTGACAACTACAACAGAAAGGGGGGTGGGAGAAGGAAAAGGAAAAAAAAAAAAAAGAAAAAATCCAAAAGAATCTACAGAGCAAGTCAAAAAATTAGAATATTAATGCTTTTCTTGAGTCACTGCTGTCAGAGTCCTTTCCCACACTGGGAGTCACAATCCACCTCACCTCCCTAGGATGCCCTCCAACACTGTGCTGATCTCTGGACCTGCTGTGAGGGCAGCTCAGATTTTAATCTGGTCCTAATCCTGTGTGTTCTTGCCTCCAGTGTCCACAGCTATCAGAGCTAGTGAGTTTTCTTTGGTGGGAGATCTAAATGTCCTTTCATATATTCCATAGACACAGCATCTACCTAGTTGATCTTGTGGATTTAATCTGCAGCTTGTGCAGCTGGTGGGAAGGTTTTGAGTCTTCTTCCTTAGTCACACTGCCCCTGGATTTCAGTTGTGGTTTTATTTCCATCTCTATATTTAGGTCATCCACTGGAGTTCGCTCCTGAGGCTGCCCTGGAGGACTTGGGTTTGCCCCAATGAGGGCCAGCTGTGGAGGTGGTGCAGCTGCTTGGGTCTCAGGGGTTCTGGCAGCACCAGGTCCTCAAGGGAGCTGGCGGCTAGGGCAGCAGGAAGTATATGCTCTAGAAGGCTATGGCAACCAGTACTGGCCAATACACTCCAGTGTTCTTGCCTGCAGAACCCCCATCCCTGACAAAGAAACCTGGCAAGCCACAGTCCACAGGGTTGCAAAGAGTGCAACATGACCAAAGAGACCCTGCACGCATAGACGCAAGTCTTCTTTGCCTGTGGCAGCTCTGCCCCAGTGAGGGTTGAGCATGAAGGTGGTGCAGCTGCTTGGCTTGTGGGGACCCTGGTGGTGCCAGGTGTGCAGGGACACAGACTGCCTCCACCACAGGAGTTATGACCAGATCAGAGTGTTTTTTCCAGCCTCTTGTAGCTGGCGATCAGAAGGCCTCTTTGGCCAGTCTTTCTCCGTAGCTCTGCCTGTTCAGGCACTTAGAGGGCTCCTTTGCCTGGGGTCCTTCTCTGTTGTTTGGCACGTCAGTCACTTAAAGGGGCCCCGTGGCTGGGGTCCTACTCTGTAGATCGGTGTATCAGTCACTTAAAGGGGCACCCTGGGTGGGGTCCTGCTCTGTAGTTCAGTGCGTCAGGTGTTTGATGGGCCAGCCTCTCTATTGTTCAGCTGCTGATGCTGGCATGTTGGGGGAGAGAGGCTATGGTGATGGCTCCATCCCCTACGCATGACTCGGCCATATCACCTTACTTCCATGGTCATTTCCACAGTCATTTCCCACCACTATCTCCTCCCTCACATCCCCTGGATCTGTCTCTCTGCAGTCAACAGCAGCCCTTGCCATGGGATTGCTCCACAATCCCTAAACTCCAGCTCCCAGCCACTGTGCCTTCCAGAGAACCTGCATTCCTGTCCAGGGTGTGCATGGCTGCAGCAAGGACTCTCTGATTCTTATTCCATTTAGGCTGCCACAGATCAGCTGTTTCACTCTCAGCCTTAAAGGTTTTTCCCCTGACTCAGACAATTTCCCTGCTATGGGGATTGGACCCCTGCCTCAGTTCCCCCACCCGCTGAAGGCAGGTAGGGCCCTACTAACACTCCTGTTTTTCTCCCTAGTTCCTTCACCTATCGAATTTTATGTGGTTCTGCATATTTTTTTCTGGTGGTCAGGTACTCCTGTCTACTCTCAGCTGGTGTTCTACATGCACTTCTGTGTCTAAAGATGTATTCTTGATGTATCCAAGGAGAGAGATGTATCCATGTTCACCTATTCCTCCACCATCTTGTTCCAAATTCTACAACTCTTTTTTTTTTCATTGTCTCCAAGAACCTAGCCAGACCTTCTGGTCACTAGCAAGTGTTCCATAAACTGAAGTAACTCTTTTTCTAAATTTTTATTTCATATTGGAGTACAGTTGATTTCCAATATTGTGTTAGTTTCAGGTGTACAGCAAATTTATACATACGCATATCTATGTATACATTATACAAAGTTATACATGTCTATGAAAAGGCAAAATGATAGGATAGCAAAAGAGAAACTCCCCAGATCATTAGGTGCCCAATATGCTACTGGAGATCAGTGGCGAAATAACTCCAGACAGAATGAAGGGATAGAGCCAAAGCAAAAACAACACCCAGTTACGGCTCCAGTACTTTGGGCACCTCATGCGAAGAGTTGACTCATTGGAAAAGACTCTGATGCTGGGAGGGATTGGGGGCAGGAGGAGAAAGGGACGACCGAGGATGAGATGGCTGGATGGCATCATGGACTCAATGGACATGAGTCTGAGTGAACTCCGGGAGTTGGTGATGGACAGGGAGGCCTGGCATGCTGCGATTCATGGGGTCGCAAAGAGTCGGACACGACTGCGCGACTGAACTGAACTGTGTACGTTGTTTAGTCACTAAGTGTCTGACTCTTTTGCAGCCCTATAGACTGTAGCCTGCCAGGCTCCTCTGTCCATGGGGTTTCCCAGGCAAGAATACTAGAGTGGGCTGCCAACCACTGAGCTACCAGGGGAGCCTATCTATGTATATACATATACATATACATATACATATATCTACTTATACAGATAAGTAGATTCTTATCTACTAAGAATAGTAGATTCTATTTTTCAGATTCTTTTTATTAGAAGGCACTGTAGTAAAGAATCCACTTGCCAATGCAGGAGACACGAAGGACATGAGTTCAGTCCCAGGACTTGGACGATCCCCTGGAGGAGGAAATGGCATCCCATTGTAGTAGTCTTGCCTGGAAAATTCCATGGACAGAGGAGCCTGGCAGGCTACAGTCCATTGGTCCACAAAGAGTCAGACACAACTCAGTGACTGAGCACAGATATCTATTATTTTTCAGATTCTTTCTATTATAAGCTATTATACTGAGTAGAGTTCCCTGTGCTATGCGGTAGGTCTTTGTTGATCACCTGTTTTGTATATGTTAGTTCAGTTCAGTTCAATTCAGTCACTCTGTCGTGTTCGACTCTTTGCAACCCCATGAATCACAGTATGCCAGGCTTCCCTGTCCATCACTAACTCCTGGAGTCCACCCAAACTCATGTCCATTGAGTCAGTGATGCCATCCAGCCATCTCATCCTCTGTCATCTCCTTCTCCTGCCCCCAATCCCTCCCAGCATCAAGATCTTTTCCAATGAGTCAACTCTTCGCATGGGATGGCCAAAGTATTGGAGTTTCACCTTCAACATCAGTCCTTCCAATGAACACCCAGGACTGATCTCCTTTAGGATGGACTGGTTGGATCTCCTTGCAGTCCAAGGGACTCTCAAGCGTCTTCAACACCACAGTTCAAAAGCATCAATTCCATGCCTTGGGTAGGCCTCACTTTATAACCCAAGGCATGGAAGTGCATGCATTCTCTTAGCTGGGCAAACAATTATACTGTAGTTGTGATACAACACAGGTGTCTTTTATTTGTACTGCACATATCCACTGTACAGCCACTTGGGAGTATCGTGGTTAGCTTGCAGCAAGTGCTGTCTGCATTTATGCTATTTATTGCATATTCTTTTCCCTGGAAGTGAAAGAGAAATGTTTTTTCTTGTTGCATTGATTACGTTTTATAAATTTGCTTAGCTGGAAAGTTTGGGAAAAGAGGCCTATTTGTCAATTGTGAAGCTCTAGTGTGAATACTTTTATGTCTGATTAGACATTTTCTTTGCAAATCTATTGTTCGATTGAAATGTAAATGAAATTAAAAGATGGTGTACACCCATCATGTAAAAAGCAGGCACTATCTCTAAGATGGATTTAATGCTCATTTTTAAGGCATATACTCAGCTTCTATTTAAAACTATAATTTAAAATAATTCTGTACAATGAAATGGGGAATATATATGGGAATAAATTCTATTCCATTTATTTCTATTTGAATTTTCTGAATTGTAATGTTTCCCTTTATGCTATAGAAATAGGATTAAACAGGGGAAGGCTAGGATTCATAAGGCCTGTATATGGGGGGAGGGCAGAGATGGAACAATGAGGGTTGTGATGATAGTGAATAGCAAAGTGAATTCTGTGTGTTTTTGCTGTAGCACTGAAGTGAAGAGATATTAGCTTTGGCTGTTCACAGAATAGAGCATCATGATTTCCAGTGTTTGAGATAAAGTTGATGGAACAAGTTTGCAGTACTTGACATGTATTTGTATACACAAAATAAAATTATTTGTCCACCTTAAAAAAAATAAAAAGCATCAATTCTTCAGTGCTCAGCTTTTTTCACAGTCCAACTCTCACATCCATACATGACCACTGGAAAAGCCATAGCCTTGACTAGAAAGACCTTTGTTGGCAAAGTAATGCCTCTGCTTTTCAATATGCTATCTAGGTTGGTCATAACTTTCCTTCCAAGGACTAAGTGTCTTTTAATTTCATGGCTGCAGTCACCATCTGCAGTGATTTTGGAGCCCAAAAAAATAAAGTCTGACACTGTTTCCACTGTTTCCCCATCTATTTCCCATTCTATTTTCCCATCTGTTTCTCCTCTTTTACTTTCATCAAGAGGCTTTTTAGTTCCTCTTCACTTTCTGCCATAAGGATGGTGTCATCTGCATATCTGAGGTTATTGATATTTCTCCTGGCAATCTTGATTCCAGCTTGTGCTTCTTCCAGCCCAGCATTTCTCATGATATACTCTGCATATAAGTTAAATAAGCAAGGTGACAATTACAGCCTTGAGGTACTCCTTTTCCTACTTGGAATCAGTCTGTTGTTCCATGTTAGTGTATGTACATTAATCCCAATGTCCTAATTTATCTTTTTGCCCTATCTTTCCCCTTTGGTTACTATAAGTTTGCATTTTTATGTCTGTGGGTCTGTTTCTGCTATGTAAATAAGTTCGTTTGTATCATTTTTTTAGATTACACATGCAAGTGTTATAATGATATTTGTCTTTTCCCTTTTTCACTTACTTCATTTAGTATGATAATCTCTGCATTATTTCATTTCTTTTTATGGCTGAGTAATAATTCATTGGCATATTCCATCTTCTTAATCCATTCATCTGTTAACGAACATTTAGTTTGCTTCCATGTCTTGGTTACTGTAAATAGTGTGATAAGGAACATTAGGGTGCACATATCTCTTTGAATCATGGATTTCTCCAGGTATATGCCCTGGAGTGGGATTGCTGGATCATGTGGCAGTTCTATTTTTAGTTTTTTTAGGAACCTCCATACTGTTCTCCATAGTGGCTACACCAAAATTACATTCTCACCAGCAGTGTAGGGGGATCCCTTTTCATCATAACCTCTCTGGCATTTATCGTTTGTACATTTTTTTAATGGTGGCCATTCTGACTGGTGTTATGTCATACCTCATTGTAGTTTTGTTTTGCATTTCTCCAATTATTTCTTCCCTTGTGGCTCAGCTGGTAAAGAATATGCCTGTAATGTGGGAGACCTGAGTTTGATCCCTGGGTTGGGAAGACCTCCTGCAGAAGGGAAGGGCTACCCACTCCAGTATTCTGGTCTAGAGAATTCCATGGACTGTATAGACCATGGGGTCGCAAAAAGTTGGAATCAACTGAGCGACTTTTACTTTTACAATTATTAGTGACGTTGAGCATCTTTTCATGTGCTCTTGTGTCATCTGTATGTCTTCTTTGGAGACATTTCTATATAGATCTTCTGCCCAGTTTTTGATTGGGATTTTTAAATTGAACTCCAAAAATTGTTTGTATGTTTTGGAGTTAATCCCTTGTTGGTAGCTTTGTTTGCAAATATTTTCCACATTCTGTGGGATTTTTTGTTTTCTTTAGTTTATAGTTTTCTTTGCTGTGTAAAAGCCTTTAACTTAATTATGTTATTTTTGTTTATTTGTTTATTTTTGTCTTTATTTTCATTGCTCTGGGATGTGGACTTAAAAAGATGTTTCTATGATTTATGTCAAAGATGGTTCTGCCTATGTTTTCCTCTAAAAGTTTTAGAGAATCCAGTCTTAAACATTTAGTTCTTTAATCCATTTTCAGATTATTTTTGTGTATGGTGTTAGAGAATATTCTAAATCCTTATTTTTACATTGGCTGCTCTGTTTTCCCAATACCACTTATTGAAGAGGCTGTCCATTGTATATTCTTGCCTCCTTTGTTGTAGATTAATTGACTGTAGGTGTGTTTATTTATTTATGGGCTTTCTCCCTTGTTTCATTGATCTATAAATTCCCTGGTGGCTCAGACAGCAAAGCATCTACCTTCAATGCAGGAGAGCTGGGGTTGGGAAGATCCCCCTGGAAAAGGAAATGGCAACCCACTCCAGTACTCTTGCCTGGAAAATCTCATGGATGGAGGAACCTGGTAGGCTACAGTTTGTAGGGTCACAAAGAGTCTGATAGGACTGAGCAACCTTACTTTCACTTTCTATAAGTCTGTTTTTGTTCCTGTACCATACGGTTTTGATTACTATAGCTTTGTAGCATAGTTTGAAGTTATGGAGCCTGGTTCATCAAGCTCCATTTTCCTTTCTCACTATTGATTTGGTTACAAATTTTAATATTTTTTATTCTAGCTCTGTTGAAAATGCCATTGATAACTTGATAGGAATAATTTGACAGGAATTGCGCTGAATCTGTACATTGCTTTGGGTAGTATAGTCATTTTGACAATATTAACTCTTCCCATCAAAAAACAAGGTATATCTTTCCATCTATTTGTGTCATCTTCAATTTCTTTCATCAGTGTCTTACGGTTTTCAGAGTACAAGTGTTTTACCTCCTATGTAGCTTCATGCCTAAACATTTTATTCTTCTTGATGCAATGGTAAATGAGATTGTTTCCTTAATTTCTTTCTGATATATTGTTGTTAGTGTACAGAAGTTCAACAGATTTCTGTGCATTGATGCTGTATCCTGCAACATTACCAAATTCATTGATGAGCTCCAGTAGTTTTCTGGAGGTATCTTTAGGAATTTTTATGTATAGCATCGTGTCATCTGCAAATAGTGAGAGTTTTACTTCTTCTTTTCTAATTTAGGTTCCTTTTTTTTTTCTTCCCTGATTGCTATGGATAAGGCTTCCAAAACTATGTTGAATGAAAGCAGCAAAAGAGGACTTTCTTGTCTTTTTCCTTATCTTAGAGAAAATACTTTCAGCTTTTCACCATTAAATATGATATTAGTTGTGGGTTTTTCATATAGGACCTTTATTATAGCCTTTGGTATGTCTCAATATGACTCAAAATTATATTATCTCTCAATGAAGTCAGCACAGAACATTGTTCCATATTTTAATCTTTCACTTTATATCATTCACACTTTTGCCATTTAAGTAGCTATATATGTGTTTACTTATTTTTCTTTATATTTTTATAATTTATTTTGCTATAAACATTTTAGGCATTAAAAAAATATTTCCTTGTGGGAATAAGGAATTGTTTGATCAAAACATATTAGCAGTTTCATAGTCCTTGAGAGAGAGAACCACATTGCTCTTGAGAGAGACCAGACAAATATATAATTTCTCATGAACTCATTTCTCCTCCTGACTTGTCATCACTGGATTTTACCACTGGCTTTATTACTTTAATGGGGATATAATAGTACCTCCAAGTTGTTCTTATTTGTATGCTGTTAATTACTCTGTGGATGGACATTTTATAACATGATAAGATACTGCATTTTTTTCCATCAGCAAAAACATCTGTTCATTTTTTACTACACTCAAACTGGAATCAAATGGCAATGTTATATATTTATATCATGTTTATTCTTCTTCAGATATAAATTTCTCTAATCTATTTCTTTTTGATGTATGTTTTACAGCATTTTTTGCTACCACAGATTTTTGTACATGGAGTGTGCCCCAGGAGTCAGGCAATACTGACATTCAAGATGTCCCATGACAGTCTTCAGTAGCATTCAATCAAGCTAATTTGTTTACTTCAAGCTATTTTTGACAGGTGGTTTTTATTTTTATTATTTTTTAATTAATTTTTATTTTTTAGTTTGTTTTGCTTTACAATACTGTATTCGTTTTGCTATACATTGACATGAATCAGCCACGAGTGTACATGAACTCCCAATCCTGACCCCCACCTCCCCCCTCCCGCCCCACACCATCTTTCTGGATTATCCCCGTGCCTCAGTCCCAAGCATCCTGCATCCTGCATCGAACCTAGACCGGCGATTCATTTCACTTACAATATCATACATGTTGCACTGCCATTCTCAAAATCATCCCTCCCTCTCTCTCTCCTACAGAGTCCAAAAGGCTGTTCTATACATCTGTGTCTCTTTTGCTGTCTCATGTACAGGTTCACCATTACCATCTTTTTAAATTCCATATATATGTGTAAGTATACTGTATTGGTGTTTTTCTTTCTGGCTTACTTCATTCTGTATAATCGGCTCCAGCGTCATCCACCTCATTAGAACTGATTCAAATGTATTCTTTTTGGTGGCTGAGTAATAGTCCATTGTGTATATGTACCACAGCTTTCTTATCCATTCATCTGCTGATGGACATCTAGGTTGCTTCCATGTCCTGGCTATTATAAATAGTGCTGCGATGTACATTGGGGTACACGTGTCTCTTTCAATTCTGGTTTCCTCGGTGTGTATGCCCAGCAGTGGGATCGCTGGATCATAAGGCAGTTCTATTTGCAATTTTTTAAGGAATCTCCACACTGTTCTCCATAGTGGCTGTACTAATTTGCATTCCCACCAACAGTGTAAGAGGGTTCCCTTTTCTCCACACCCTCTCCAGCATTTATTGCTTGTNATACACGACTGAGCGACTGAACAAACGAATGCAGTAGAAGCAAAGATTATAGTCACAGAGTTTTAGAGACAGAAGAAATACACTCATTATATAGTTTTCTTAAAGCCTAGATAATTTAAATGATTTGCCTAAGTTCACGCAGTTAATGATAGAGCCAGAATTAGAACAAAATTTTTCTGACACTAACACTATTCATTATTGCTTGAACTACATCATACTGGAAAGATCTATTGGTATTTGGGGAAAGATAAAGCTACTAGCAAATTCATAAGAATTTCAAAGGACAAAGTGTATTTGATGTCATTAGCTCAGGTAGAAAACAAGTTTACTCAAAATAAGAAATTCACATTGTCAGGCATTTTTGTTTGTGATGCACTTAGAAGAAAGAATAGATATTTGGGGATTAGGTGATTTAACTATGGCTATACCATTTAAAAATGTAAAACAATAAATTGAATGGGCAATATGGACTTTAATGAATCTAAAATTAATTACAGTGAATTTTCAGTTTAATCAGAGAGTTGGGGAAAAGAGGAACTATGGTTCATAGTACCTGATTAATCAGAATTATACAAAACAATGTGAAAATTTTGTCTTACAGTAGTAAATAAGAATGCTGAAATCAACAATATTTCTTTGAAGACTAAAAATTCTATGCTAGGCTTTTATATTATCACTGTGTTTAGCGGAACATTCTACAGACTCATTGCATAAACAGAGATTGAACTATATTATCCTGACCCTCAGACATTCCCTAAAGTACAAAAGAAAATTACTTCTTTATTTTGCTAAAGGTAAAAAGTTATATAAATACATGTTTATTTTTTTTTTTAATTAATTTTTATTTTTTAGTTTGTTTTGCTTTACAATACTATATTCGTTTTGTTACATGTTTATAATGAAGGTTCTCAATTAGCTGGATATGAATGCAAATTTAGTATGACTTGTTCTGTTCATATATGTAGACAAATATTATCCTGACCCTCAGACATTCCCTAAAGTACAAAAGAAAATTACTTCTTTATTTTGCTAAAGGTAAAAAGTTATATAAATACATGTTTATTTTTTTTTTTAATTAATTTTTATTTTTTAGTTTGTTTTGCTTTACAATACTATATTCGTTTTGTTACATGTTTATAATGAAGGTTCTCAATTAGCTGGATATGAATGCAAATTTAGTATGACTTGTTCTGTTCATATATGTAGACAACATCAATTAATAGATAAATAAGTGGACAATTTTTAAGAGAGAAGTCTTTAAATCATTATTTTTTTTTGATCACACTATATAATTTGCCCCAAGCAAAGAAAAAAAAAACTAGGCAAAAAAAGAAATCCTCAATTTCAGAGACAGAAAACTATCAGTCATAGGCCGGACCCAGCCCTCAGATTCTCCGGGGATTTATGCTGTCTTGTTTTATTTTCATTTTCCCATACAGAGTTTTAAAACAATTAGAATTAGATGTCAATATTTAAAATCTAAGAAACTTAGCATAAAATTCTGGATTTATGGCATCTCAAAAAATCAATCTGACCACACTGGGTCTACATTCCTACTTTACAACAATCAACTGGTATTGAGTTATGGCTGTTTCATTTAGACAGGGTATGAATTATTTTCTCTGTCACAGCCCCCATCACTTTCTTTGCTACAGTTACAGAGTTTCAGTCTCCATGAATTATACACTTAAATAATAGACACACTTTACTTAAGAATACAGGTGCAAAAATCCTAATTCAACAGTATATTATACACTATGCTATATGCTGTGAAAAGAAGAGAAGCAAAAAGCAAAGGAGAAAAGGAAAGATATAAGCATCTGAATGCAGAGTTCCAAAGAATAGCAAGAGATAAGAAACCCTTCTTTGGCTATCAATGCAAAGAAATAGAGGAAAACAACAGAAGAGGAAAGACTAGAGATCTCTTCAAGAAAATAACAGATACCAAGAGAATATTTCATGC
>SJXQ01003158.1:73831-100092 GCA_006408695.1 Aepyceros melampus
GGGAGGGGGGAGGTGGGGGTCGGGATTGGGAGTTCATGTACACTGGTGGCTGATTCCTGTCGATGTGTAGCAATACGAATACAGTATTGTAAAGCAAAACAAACTAAAAAAAATAAAAATTAATTAAGAAAATAATAATTAAAAACTAATAGCGAGTTGGCACATGGTTGAAAGGGAAGAGAGAACACACATAAACACATCAAAGTTTTATATGACACTTACCAAGTGCCAGTTATTGTATTGCATGTGTTGTGTTAGACACTGTTGTGAACAAAATAGGCATGGTTCTTTGTCATCACATAAATCATAAACTGTTTATGTTTTCTTTGTTAGTTTCCTCTCCTACCTTCTGCAACAACTTGAAACCTGTGTAGTTTTAAACACCAGTCTCAAATCTCAGTGATACAACTTTACATTTTATATCAGTGCAACTAAAAACCTATCAGCCCACATCTTACCTAATCTTTTCATTTGTGGAATCTATGGAATGAGGTACCCTTAATACACCTGCACATTTCATTCAAGGTAAATCTTATATTGATCCTGACCAAAAAGATTCTGCTTTTCTGGGTCCTTACTTAATTACTGTTCCTTTTTTCTTCTGTATTCTATCTTCTTCTCTTCTGGCTCCATTTCTTCAATCCATAAACATGTTCAAGTTTCTCATTTCCTCCCTCAAGGATACCCCAAGATAATATCAATATTACCACTTGATATTCTGTAAAATCATATTTCTTTGAAGATAGATTCAGCATCATTAACAAAGACAACAATTTATTGGTATATGATCCTATTGTTGATGGAATCATGAATCTGAAAAAGTATTATTGGGAACTTTCTAATACTTATATTGCTTATTATCTCCTAGTTGTTATGTACAACAACTTTGATCTGGAGTTTCTGGATGAGAAGCCATGTGTCTCTTACAGTGACAAGAACTTCATCTATCCCATGGACCAAACAGCATACTTTGGCTGTTTCATTCTCCTCTTTTTCACTCTCCTCTTTCACCTTCATCAAGAGGCTCTTAGTTCTTCACTTCTGCCATAAGGGTGGTGTCACCTGCAAATTTATGGTTATTAATATTTCTCTCGGCAATCTTGATTCCAGCTTGTGCTTCATTTAGTCCAGCATTTCTCATTATGTACTCTGCATATTAAGTTAAATAAGCAGGGTGACAACATACAGACTTGAGGTACTTCCTGATTTGGATCCAGTCTGCTGTTCTATGTCCAGTTCTAACTGTTGCTTCTTGGCCTGCACACAGATTCCTCAGGAGACAGGTCAGGTGGTCTGATATTCCCATCTCTTGGCCCAAATTGTTGGGATTCACACAGCCAAACCAGTCCATTCTGAAGGAGATTGGCCCTGGGATTTCTTTGGAAGGAATGATGCTAAAGCTGAAGCTCCAGTACTTTGGCCACCTCATGAGAAGAGTTGACTCATTAGAAAAGACTCTAATGCTGGGAGGGATTGGAGGCAGGAGGAGAAGGGGACAACAGAGGATGAGATGGCTGGGTGGCATCACTGACTCGATGGGCGTGAGTCTGAGTGAACTCCAGAAGTTGGTGATGGACAGGGAGGCCTGGCATGGTGCGATTCATGGGGTCGCAAAGAGTCAGACATAAATGCTGGGAGGGATTGGAGGCAGGAGGAGAAGGGGACAACAGAGGATGAGATGGCTGGGTGGCATCACTGACTCGATGGGCGTGAGTCTGAGTGAACTCCAGAAGTTGGTGATGGACAGGGAGGCCTGGCATGGTGCGATTCATGGGGTCGCAAAGAGTCAGACATGACTGAGCAACTGAACTGAACTGCACTGAACTGACACAGCCAAAGGCGTTGGCATAGTCAATAAAGCAGAAGTATATGTTTCTCTGGAACTCTTTATAATAACTTGTTTATTGATTTTTATGTCTTCAACCTTAACCTTCATAGACAGGTGTCATTCCTCCTGTCTGCCTTCTTTATGTCATCCTGACTCCTCTGTGCTTCCTCATTCCCTGCACCAATTCCTTATTGAATTCACCATCCTGAATATCAATTTATATCTCTATCTTGTCCTCTAGAGTGTGAATTCTCAGTGAAGATATCCTATCAACTGTATTTTATTAAAATATTTAACACAATGACTAAGCAGTATGTAAGCATTTGTTGAATGACATGAGTGATAGTTTTAAGTCTACCCTTTTTGCAGTGCATTATTTCTGCTACAAATGGAACATTAATGCTTTTTCAATATTTTATACAGTTTGTCCAAACCAAGAAACAGTTATGTAGGAAAATGGATAGGTTAGTCATCTAAATTCAAGTATCTACAAGACTGGGCTATTACCATAAATATCTGAAGTATCATAGTAGTAATAAGAAGTGGTTTATCTTGCACGTTACTAAGGCGTGCACCCTCCACCATAAAGCATTCATACTTAACTGAAAAAAAAAAACTGGGGACAAATAAAGCTTGTATTCTCTAGATTCATAGGTTCAAGCTGGTGATACCTGCTATAGACGTACTACAATAAATAACCCCTGTCATCTTAGCTCGGAAAATGGCAACTCACGGAGAAGGAAATGGCAATCCACTCCAATATTCTTGCCTGGAGAATCCCAGGGACTGGAGAGCCCAGTTGGCTGCCATCTATGGGGTTTTATATATATGCATACATGCATATAAATATATTCTACATATTATTTACAAATTGGATAGTACAAAAAATAATGTAATTTTAATAGCTTTATATTTTCTGCTCTGCTCTCTTGACAGATCCAGTGTGTCCACATACCATGCATTACACTTTTCAACTTTTTCATAAAGTTTCCAATTTTTAGTGATTTCATCATAGTGACATATTTTCTATCTGCAGGTTCCAATTATACTTCTGTTGCTATAAATACAGTAAGATTTTTATAAGAAAAATGATTATTTTTTTCTGTACTCTGATAATATGTGAGCATTGTTGTTTTTGTTGTTTAATTGATAAGTCATGTCCAACTTTTGCAACCCCATGGACTGTAGCTGACCAGGCTACTTTGGCCATGGGATTTCCCAGACAAGAATGCTGGGGTGGGTTGACATTTCTTTCTCCAGGGGATCTTACCAACCCAGGGATTGACTTCCACCTCTTGCATTTGCAGGTGGATTCTTTACCACTAAGCCACCGGGGAAAATGAAAGCACTGATTCAAAAAGATAAGTGCTCCCCAGTGTTCATGGCAGCATTATTTACAGTTGTAGGCAATGGAGGCAGCCAGGGTGTCTATCAATGGATAGACGGATAAACAGGATACACTGTATGTATGTGGTGCAATGTCACTCATTCATAAAGGAGACTGAAGTTTTGCCATTTGCAACAAACGTGGATGGATTTGGAACATATATTGATCTGTGTAGGGTGATTCAGACACAAAGGGACAAGTGCAGTGTGGTTGCATGGAATCTAAAAAATAAATCAAACTAGTGAATATAATAAAACAGAAACAGACTCATGGATACAGAATACAGACAGGTGGTTGAAAATGGGACTAGGTAAGAGCAAGGTAGGGATAGAGGTTTAAGAGGTACAAGACATTATGTATAAAATAAATAAAAGACAAGGATATATTATACATAACAGGGAACATAGCCAATATTTTATAATAACTATAAATTAAATATAACTTTTACAAGTTGTGATTACTATGTTGTACACCTGAAACTTATGTAATGCTCTACATAAACTGCACATGAGTAAAAATAAAAAATAAAGAATGAGTATGGGAAGAAATTAGCAATTTCAAAGAGAATAATTTTAACACTACATACATTTCTGTGACCAATATTTTCATGTACTAAGGAATAATTAATATTTTCCTTCATATAGAATGTAAATGATAATAGTAACAATAAAATAGTAATAATAATAAATGAGGTAGTATATGTGAATGTTCTTAGTAAAATGTAAAGACCTATCTAAATGAATAAGCTGTTGTCTTTTTCTTTTTTTTCTTTAATTAATTTTTATTTTTTAGTTGTTTTGCTTTACAATACTGTATTCGTTTTGCTACACATCAACATGAATCAGCCACGAGTGTACATGAACTCCCAATCCCGACCCCCACCACTGCAGATGGTGACTTCAGTCATGAAATAAAAGATGCTTACTCCTTGGAAGAAAAATTATGACCAACCTAGACAGTATATTCAAAAGCAGAGACATTACTTTGCCGACTAAGGTCCGTCTAGTCAAGGCTATGGTTTTTCCTGTGGTCATGTATGGATGTGAGAGTTGGACTGTGAAGAAGGTTGAGCGCTGAAGAATTGATGCTTTTGAACTGTGGTGTTGGAGAAGACTCTTGAGAGTCCCTTGGACTGCAAGGAGGTCCAACCAGTCCTTTCTGAAGGAGATCAGCCCTGGGATTTCTTTGGAGGGAATGATGCTGAAGCTGAAACTCCAGTACTTTGGCCACCTCATGTGAAGGGTTGACTCATTGGAAAAGACTCTGATGCTGGGAGGGATTGGGGGCAGGAGGAGAAGGGGACGACAGAGGATGAGATGACTGGATGGCATCACTGACTTAATGGACACGCGTCTAAGTGAACTCTGGGAGTTGGTGATGGACAGGGGGGCCTGGCGTGCTGTGATTCATGGAGCCGCAAAGAGTCAGAGACAACTGAGCAACTAAACTGACCTGACCTGAACTGAGAACAAGTGAAGTAACACAGAAGCACAAAGTACCTATTACGTTTACCCTGACTAATCCATTAGTAGGAAAATCAACAAATCTAAGCCAATAGCTCCAGCATAATAATGCATTTTACCTTACAATCCTTATAAGTTCACCTATATCTGGCTCACACATTCTTCCCTAGCTCTATGTGCAAAATGTAATGACTACTTCATTTGTTGTTCTAACTAACCATTTTAAACTTTATTTGCATTGGTAAATATTAGTATAAAGAAGAGGTTTATCGCCATAGCAGCTAGCAATGAGACTTGTGTAGTTCAATTTATTTTGAGACCTGTGTCCAGCATGGCCTTGTTCCAACACATTCTTAAGTTACCTTACTTCTGTGATCATAGGAATATAAATATCTTTTAGCCTCCTCTTTTTTTACCTTATCTTCTTCTCCTCAATGTTTGCCTTGGTTTCCTCTTTCCCTGAACTAACAGAGTCATCACATTCTTTTTCTGATAACCAAAATTAATACATTTCCCTCCTCCAATATTAATAGATGCAATTTTTATTAATATTATCCAACAATTATTATTTAAATATATCTATAAACATTTATGCAATATGTCTACAACATGCAATATCTAATATTAATTATATACATAAACCTAGTAACTAAGAGAGAAACAAATAACTTGATTACAATATAATAATAGAAAGTAATAAAGTTTCTGAGAGAATATATCAGATTATATAAAATGATAAGCTTCTTTAAAATATTATTGTATTTTTTTTTTAATTTATTGAGCTTCAGTGGAACTAGTGGTAAAGAATCTGTCAGTGCAGAAACACAAAAGATGTGGGTTCAATCCCTGGGTTTGGGAGATTCCCTAGAGTAGAAAATGGCAACCCACTCCAGTAATGTTGCCTGAAATTCCATGGGCAGAGAAGCCTGGCCAGCTACAGTCCATGGGGCCACAAAGAGTTGGACATGACTGAGCACACATTATATGAGTTACAGATGTGCAACAGAGTGACTTATTTATGTACTTCTTCACTCAACAAAATATCCATTGGGGAATATAAGATGACTAAGACCCCCAGGAATCTCATGGCTATTGCTAGGGATAAACAAGAAAAATAATTGTAACAAACATAGCTTAAAAAGTTCAGTGTTTCAAGAAATGTATAGAGTAAGAAAGAACAAAAGAGGAGGGGCCTCTAATTCAGCCTAAGGAAATCAGGGAAAATTGGTAAGAAAATAAAATTTCTGCATTATTAGGATTGATAATTTTTCAGTGCAGTTCAGTTCAGTTCAGTCTTTCAGTCATGTTTGACTCTTTGCGACCTCATTAATTGCAGCACTCCAGGCTTCCCTGTGCATCAAACTCCCGGAGTTCAGTCAAACTCACGTCCATCGAGTCAGTGATGCCGTTCAGCCATTAATCCTCTGTTATCCCCTTCTTCTCCTGCCCCTAATCCCTCCCAGCATCAGAGTCTTTTCCAATGAGTCAACTCTTCACATGAGGTGGCCAAAGAACTGGAGCTTCAGCTTAAGCATCATTCCTTCCAAAGAACACCCAGGACTGATCTCCTTTAAAATGGACTGGTTGGATCTCCTTGCAGTCCAAGGGACTCTCAAGAGTCTTCTCCAACACCACAGTTCAAAAGCATCAATTTGTTGGCGCTCAGCTTTCTTCACAGTCCAACTCTCACATCCATACATGACCACTGTAAAAACCACAGCCTTAACTAGACAGACCTTTGTTGGCAAAGTAATGTCTCTGCTTTTGAATATACTATCTAGGTTGGTGATAACTTTTCTTCCAAGAAGTAAGCGTCTTTCAGTTTCATGGCTGTAGTCACCACTGCAGTGATTTTGGAGCCCCCAAAAAGGAAAGTCTGACACTGTTTCCACTGTTTCCCCATCTATTTCCCATGAAGTGATGGGACCAGATGACATGATCTTCGTTTTCTGAATGTTGAGCTTTAAGCCAACTTGTTCACTCTCCACCTTCACTTTCATCAGGAGGCCTTTTAGTTCCTCTTCACTTTCTGCCATAAGGGTGGTGTCATCTGCATATCTGAGGTTATTGATATTTCTCCCACCAATCTTGATTCCAGCTTGTGCTTCTTCCAGCCAGCGTTTCTCATGATGTACTCTGCATTTAAGTTAAATAAGCAGGGTGACAACATACAGCCTTGACATACTCTTTTTTTCTATTTGGAACCAGTCTGTTGTTCCATGTCCAGTTCTAACTGTTGCTTCCTGACCTGCATATACATTTCTCAAGAGGCAGGTCAGGTGGCCTGGTATTCCCATCAGGCCAAAATATATCAGGGGCTATGCCAAACATAAGTTTGGATGAAATTTCTACTTTAGACCACAACATCTTAGTAACATATACAGCAAAGACATAGAGAATTGTTTCAAATTCTATAATATAAAGCACACATTTTAAAAACAGTTGTAGAACAACACCTATGTATGTATATACTACCGTGTGTAAAATAGATAGCCTGCAGGAAACTGCTGTAACAGAGGGAGATCAGACTGGTACTCTGTGATGACCTAAAGTGGTGGTGGAAAAGGGTGGATCAGAGGAAGGATAAAGAAGTAGGGGATACATTATAGTTGATTCATGCTGTTGTATGGCAGAAACCAACAAAACCTGGTATTCCCACCAGGCCAAAATATATCAGGGGCTATGCCAAACATAAGTTTGGATGAAATTTCTACTTTAGACCACAACATCTTAGTAACATATACAGCAAAGACATAGAGAATTGTTTCAAATTCTATAATATAAAGCACACATTTTAAAAACAGTTGTAGAACAACACCTATGTATGTATATACTACCGTGTGTAAAATAGATAGCCTGCAGGAAACTGCTGTAACAGAGGGAGATCAGACTGGTACTCTGTGATGACCTAAAGTGGTGGTGGAAAAGGGTGGATCAGAGGAAGGATAAAGAAGTAGGGGATACATTATAGTTGATTCATGCTGTTGTATGGCAGAAACCAACAAAACATTGTAAAGCAGTTCAGCTCAGTTTAGTCACTCAGTCGTGTCTGACTCTTTGTAACCCCATGGACTGCAGCATGCCAGGCCTCCTTGTCCATCATCAACTCCCAGAGTTTACCCAAATTCATCTCCATTGAGTCAGGGATGCCATCCAACCATCTCATCCTCTGTTGTCCCCTTCTCTCCAGCCTTCAATCTTTCCCAGACTTGAGTCAGCCCTTCCCATCAGGTGGCCAAATGTTGGAGTTTCAGCTTCCACATCAGTCCTGAACGCTGATGACTGATCTCCTTTAGTAGGGACTAGTTGGATCTCCTTGCAGTCCAAGGGACTCTCAAGAGTCATCTCCAACACCACAGTTCAAAAGCATCAATTCCTTGGCACTCAGCTTTCTTTATACTCCAACATTCACATCCATACGTGACTACTGGGAAAACAATAGCCTTAACTAGATGCACCTTTGCTGGCAAAGTAATGTCTCTGCTCTTTAATATGCTGTGTACGTTGGTCATAGCTTTTCTTTCAAGGAGCAAGTGTCTTTTAATTTCATGGCTGCAGTCACCATCTGCAGTGATTTTGGAGCCCAGAATAATAAAGTCTGTCACTGTTTCCATTGTTCCCCCATCTATTTGCCCTGAAATGAAGGGGCCAGATGCCATGATCTTAGTTTCTAAATGTTGAGCTTTAAGCCAACTTGTTCACTCTCCTCTTACACTTTCATCGAGTGGCTCTTTAGTTCTTCACTTTCTGCCATAAAGGTGGTGTCATCTGCATATCTAAGGTTATTGATAATTCTCCTGGCAATCTTTATTCCAGCTTGTGCTACATCCAGCCCAGCGTTTCTCATGATGTATTCTGCATATAAGTTAAATAACCAGGTTGACAATATACAGCCTTGAAATGTTCTTTTTTCCTATTTGGAATCAGTCTGTTGTTCCATGTCCAGTTCTAACTGTTGCTTCCTGACCTGCATACAGATTTCTTAAAAGGCAGGTCAAGTGGTCTGGTATTTCCATCTCTTGAAGAATTTTCTGCAGTTAATTGTGATCCACACAGTCAAAGGCTTTGGCATAGTCAATAAAGCAAAAATAGATGTTTTTCTAGAAATCTATTAAGAAGAGGCAGCAAGAATACCCAGAGGAACTGTACAAAAAAAAAAATCTTCATGACCAGATTTCACAATGGATAATCACAATGGTGTGATATCTTACCTAGAGCCAGGCATTCTGGAATGTGAAGTCAAGTGGGCCTTAGGAAGCATCACTATGAACAAAGCTAGTGGAGGTGATGGAATTCCAGTTGAGCTATTTCAAATCCTGAAAGATGATGCTGTGAAAGTGCTGCACTCAATATGCCAGCAAATTTGGAAAACTCAGCAGTGGCCACAAGACTGGAAATGGTTAGTTTTCATTCCAATCCCAAAGAAAGGCAGTGTCAAAGAATGCTCAGATTACCACACAATTATTCTCATCTTACATGCTAGTAAAGTAATGCTCAAAATTCTCCAAGTCATGCTTCAACAATATGTCAACTATGAACTTCCAGATGTTCAAGCTGGATTTAGAAAAGGTAGAGGAACCAGAAATCAAATTGCCAATATCTTCTGGATCATCAAAAACTCAGATGAGTAAAAGTAAAGCAATTATCCTCCAATCAAAAATTAATTAATTAAATAAAAAACAATTACAATATTAGATATTTCAAATGTATATTGATTTTGCAGACTTATATCTGAAAGACAGAATTGGGAAACTGGATGCAATAATAATTTAAAAACAAGATTGGGCTGTACAGCTTTCCTTGAGAAGATTTTAACTAAATGTCTGAATGGGAACATTATTTTAAAGACATTGCCAACAAGTGGCATGAAGTTGGAGCTAGGACTACCATATAAACCAGGCTTTAGTGAAAGTGCATATTTTTAGTGAGTTGAAAGAGTTCTTTGGACAAAAATAATCATAATGATGCTCTCCCATGAAAATTTTTATACAATTTCCTGCTCTCATGTAAGATTCCTATACAAAGTTATGCACTCTGAATTTTCTAAGAGTCCATAAACTGAGAAATTCGTGGATATTGCACATAACACATGCACATGCACACAACAGCACCACTGTGGCCACCAAATGTGCAGATGCACTGCCGTGCTTGGCAGAGTAACGGCAAATCTGCTTTGCAGAAATGTTTCTCTGAAGCAGGCTTCTGTAAATTCTCACAAGCAGACTTTGCTAAAATGAGCTCAGTATACAAAACTATGTAACTAGAATGTTGACAACTCACCTTGAGCAAGCATTAGAATCCACACAGTTCAGTTCAGTTCAGTCGCTCAGTCGTGTCTGACTCTGCGACCTCATGAGTTGCAGCACGTCAGGCCTCCCTGTCCATCACCAACTCCCGGGGTTCACTCAGACTCACGACCATCAGGTCAGTGATGCCATCCAGCCATCTCATCCTCGGTCATCCCCTTCTCCTCCTGCCCCCAATCCCTCCCAGCATCAGAGTCTTTTCGAATGAGTCAAATCTTCACATGAGGTGGCCAAAGTACTGGAGTTTCAGCTTCAGCATCATTCCCTCCAAAAAAATCCAGGGCTGATCTCCTTCAGAATGGACTGGTTGGACCTCCTTGCAGTCCAAGGGACTCTCAAGAGTCTTCTCCAACACCACAGTTCAAAAGCATCAATTCTTCAGTGCTCAGCTTTCTTCACAGTCCACTCTCACATCCATACATGACCACAGCAAAAACTATAGCCTTGACTAGACGGACCTTTGTTGGCCAAGTAATGTCTCTGCTTTTCAATATGCTATCTAGGTTGGTCATAACTTTTTTGTCAAGGAGTAAGCGTCTTTTAATTTCATGGCTGCAGTCACCATCTGCAGTGATTTTGGAGCCCCCAAAAAGAAAATCTGACACTGTTTCCACTGTTTCCCCATCTATTTCCCATGAAGTGATGGGACCAGATGCCATGATCTTCGTTTTCTGAATGTTGAGCTTTAAGCTAATTTGTTCACTCTCCACTTTCACTTTCATCAAGAGGCTTTTTAGTTCCTCTTCACTTTCTGCCATGAGGGTGGTGTCATCTGCATATCTGAAGTTATTGATATTTCTCCTGGCAATCTTGATTCCTGCTTGTGCTTCTTCCAGCTCAGCGTTTCTCATGATGTACTCTGCATAGAAGTTAAATAATCAGGGTGACAATATACAGCAAAGAAGTGTGAAATTACCAAGGGTTTCAGAAATATGAGATAGAGGCTATGATATGTTTAAAATGTTTAAACACATGAGGAACTACAATATTGAATAATAAAATATATGACAGGAACACAGTTTCTAGGATAAAATGCTTACATATTTTTGTGTTATTCAGATGGAATATGGATATATTTATTAAATTTAGAATTTACAACCAAGGTGGCAGTGTAGGAGACCCAAGCTTCTCTCTTCCCACAGAAAACAATAATTAGGCAATTGTCCTCAAATGAAAATAACACTTGGAAAGCTCAGGAACACCATAGAGCAAAAATGTTAGTAGTCACACAAAAATGATAGGAAGAAAAATTTCATTTTGTCTTCATCATTCTTGCTCAGTGCCCAAAGGGGGCTCCCAACCTGAGAGAGTTCTCTTGGTCTGGTAAAGAAGAGCAGGTGAGTGATCAGTTTCCTCAGTCTTTGAAGGAACTGCACAAAGTACCCACTGTGGTTTTACCACAAC
This sequence comes from Aepyceros melampus, assembly GCA_006408695.1. Taxonomy (NCBI): domain Eukaryota; kingdom Metazoa; phylum Chordata; class Mammalia; order Artiodactyla; family Bovidae; genus Aepyceros; species Aepyceros melampus. Next base: position 85,220 of record SJXQ01003158.1, read on the forward strand.
CAGAGACCAGAGATGCTGAGACACTAGGAATAATGAAGAAGGGAAGGGGTTACCAATAATAGTCATGTGAAGAAATGACCTGGGTTCCAGGAGCCTGCTTGTTAGAGGATCACAGTAGGCTTCATGACTAAGGATCTCAACACCCCTTAAAGAATTTGCAGACCAGCAGAACTTTTGTCACTAGACCCCAGCAAGCTAGTCAACAGCAGACCCAAGCAGATTTCTCTGCTGAAGAAACCAATTAGAACAACCATCACAGAGTCCCTGTATATTTCACGGCTGAAATTTTTGTCCTGCATATTTTCACATTCACAGATGCCAGTTGCCTGATTCCCTTGCTGCTTTCTTCCTTCCTCTTTTGCCAGACCCAAGATCTGTGCTAGCAGTCAGACCCAGCCTCTGCAGCTACGTGCATGCAAGATGCCAGCCTGGGTCCCTATAGCCAACTCCCACTGCTCTGTGCACACCAATTATTAGCTCCTATAGCCATATAAGTGCCCAGCAAAAGCCAAGGTCCCAATACCTGCTGTGAGCCCAGATCTGGCCCTGACCTTTCTCACTGGCCTGCACTGCAGTTGGTTACCTACAGCTTGTCCTAGTAGCCTACAACCTGTGCAATCCTTGCCCTGATTCCCATCACCAGCTGCCACCCCATCACACATGTGCTTGCAGCTAGCCCTGGATCCTGCTTCCAGTCTCAGCTCTCACCACTGTATGTGCTTATGCAGCCAGCCAAGGATATGCACACCATTCATTCTAGCCACCACTTTCACCATCCCTTGACCCTTGCTACTGGATCTGAAGATGTTGTGAGAACCCCAGCAGCTTTGGTGGCCATTGTGCAATCACTCCCACAGCTCTTACTAAGGACCATGCAGTTTTCAATGTCATAGACCCTAGCTGCCTGAGCTGATGAGGGAAACATGAAAGCACAAAAGGAACACAGTAAATATCCAGTAACTGACCACAGAAAATGATGATCCATGAATTGTCTGACAAAGAATGCAAAATAATTGTCTAAGGGTTCTCAACCACAGGAGGAGACGATAAGCAATGTAAAGAATTCAGGAAAGCAATACCAAGAAATGAGTTCAACAACAAAAATAGAAATAGAAAATATAAAAATGACTAAATAGAAACCTTGGAGCTCAAAAATATCATGAATCACTGGAGGACTCAGTAGAAAGTTTCAACAGCAGGCTCAAACAACAAGAGGAAGAATAAGTAAATCAATATTTACTACTTGTAAATATCCAATTGGAGTAACATTCTAAAAAAGGAGGAAAGAAAGAAAATGAAGAAAACCTATAAGACTTATGAAATACCATAAGATAAACAATCTATGAATTATGGGATTTCTGGAAGAAGAGAAAATAGGAACTGAAAACTTACTTAAAAAGTAATGATTGAAAATTTCCCAGATCAGGGACAAGATTGGGACATTCAAGATCATTCAAGATCACAGGTCACTAAATTTAACTCGAAGGTTTCCTATCCTTTTGCATATTTATTGTATTTTCTCCCTCCTTTTTTATATCTTGAAACATCTGTACTATCATTGCTCTCAGTTTTTTTTTTTTTTTCAGATAGGTTGCCTATTTTCTTTTCACTAATTCTGTCTTAGAAGTTTTTACCATGCTCCTCCATCTGTAACATATAATTTTGTCCTTTCATTTTTTTGGATGGGTAGGATTGTGTTCCTGTCTTAATAGTTGTTTGGCCTGAGGTTTCTAGCAGTGGGATTTGCAGGCAGTTGGGTAGAGCTGAGTCTTTGTGTTGAGATGTGAACCCCTGGAATACCTCATTCAGATTACTATTCCCTGGGTCCTGAAATACTTTGTCACTCAAGCAGTTCTGACTCAGTGCTACCACCTCAGGGGCTCAGGCATGATTGCTGCATTATAAACTGGGATCCCACTAGTTGTGGAGTGTAGAAAAGCAAAAAAAGAAAAAAAAAAAGAGAGAGAGAGAAAAGAAAGGAGTGTCAACATATATACACTATTATGTATAAGATGGATAGCTGTTGAGAAGTTGCTATGTAGCACAGGGAGTACAATCTGGCACTCTTGGTGACCTGGAGCAATGAGATGGGGGGAGGGAAGGGAGGCTTTGGAAGGAGGGATGTATGTATTCTTATGATGTACATGTAGGTATACCTATGTATACTTTGTGTTGTTGTATGGCAGAAATCAACACAACAATGTAAAAGATATTTTAGAAAAAATAAAAAGACTTGAATAGGCATTTCTCTACAGACAAATTGATACATGAAAATATGCTCAACATTAGAGAAATCAATCAATCTGGGAAATGAAAATCAAAAGCACAATGTGATATCACTTCGTACCAGTTAGAATGGCTATTATCAATAAGACAAATGATAATTATGTAAAAAGTAAAACTGTAGAAGATGTGGAGAAAAAGGAACCCTCGAACTTTGTGGGGGGTAGAGAGAATACTAATTGGCATAGCCACGATAGATAACAGCATAGAGGCATCTTAAAAAATTAAAGTGGTACGACCATATGATTCATTAATGCCACTTTTGGGTGTATATCTGAAGGGAATGTAATCACTATCTCAAAGAGATATCTGAACAGCCATGTTAACTACAGCATTTGTACATGCTTATTATACAGTGACCAGTGTAAGGAAACAAACTAAGTGCTCACTCTAGGGTGAGTAAATAATATAGATATATAATGTTTTTATGAAATTTTATGAATTGATGCAAAAGTATAATTTTTAGCACCAAACTGAAAGCCAGTATCTTAGATTTGAGTTCCAAATCTCTTCAACTTTTTTTTCAGTAACTTATATAACAAAAATTAATTGAACCAGATTACTGGATCCAGACAGAATGAAGGGATAGAGCTAAACAATGTTGCTTGGCCCCCTGAATTCAGTAATGGTCAAAGTCAGCCTACCACCCTCGTATATTTAGTTACATGGGCCAATAAAGTCTCATTAAATGAAGCATATTCAAGTTTTTTTATTTCTACATTTATCACTTAAACTTGGTTAATGTATTAGTCTTCTCAAGCTGCTAAAAAAGTATCACATACCAGGTGCTTTAAAAACAGAATTTCATTTTTTCATAGTGCTGGAGGCTAGAAGTCCAAGAGCAAGGTACTGGCAGGTTTTGGTTTCTTCTAACACCACTCCGCTGGCAAATGGCCACCTTATCTCCATATCCTCTCACAGTCTTTCCTCCATGTATTCATCCTTGCTGTCTCTCTTTATATGTCCAAATTTCCTCTTCTCATGAGGATGCTAGTTTTGCTGGATTAGGACCAACACGCATGGTCTCATTTTTAACTTCATCACCTCTCGTGTGTGTGTGTGTGTGTAATAAAGTTTTATTAAAGTATAAAGGAGATAGAGAAACCTTCTGACATAGGCATCAGAAAGAGGTAGAAAGAGTACCCCCTTGCTAGTGTGGACAGTGAATCCAAAGAATGTCTGGAGGTTGTAAAGACCTCACCAGACCTACTCCCAAAATTTACATTTTAAGATAACAGAATTAGCCAGAAGGTTTAATCCAGAGACTGTCCTCAGGCAGGATACATAATTGTTATATAATCCTAAGGAATGTCAAGGGGAAAAAGTTTGTCCTTTCTTCCTCCTTGAGAATTCGAGACCTCTCTCTCCTTGGGGACCCCTAGACTTCTTATCAACCTGCCTAGGAAATGACTCTCTCATTCCCCCTTTGCTTTTAGGAGAATTATGTTGCCAAGGGAAGGGGGAGTCATTTTCATTCCATAACTAATTCCTGCTATTTAGGAGCATCCCTAAATTGTTGAAGCAACATATTCTCCTAACCCTCATATTGAGGGTCTCTGATCCAGGGCCCCAAGTAATAGTTGGAGGAGGCTGTGGCACTCGTAAGAGCTTGGACAACCATTGTAACTCAAAAACTTTCATGCGACTAGAAACAAATCCAATTACAGTTACAAATGCAAGGCAAAATAGTCATTAAAACAAGTTAAAATCAAAATTAAAAGTCATATTATGTCCATAGTTACATCAATCCATCCTAAGGTTGTTAGATGTTATCAGTTTAAGAACAGGCATCACATATGATTGTTGTCAAAGGTATTTGCAGACTTGGAGAAAGTCTTTTCCTTGAAGTGGAGATGTTCACCATGGGAAGCCTTCCACTGATGAAGAAGGGAGTGCTCCACAGACCCAGAAGTTAGACTGATTATGAAATGCAGTGTAGGAATGAGCCCAGGACAGGAAGGCATTGTCTTGAGGATCAAACAGCAAACTCAGGGTTTTTGGAGTCAGCAGAAGTAGGCTCACATAGGTTATCAGGCCCATCTTTTGGCTCATCCAAACAGTCCCATTACGGAAGCAGATTGGGAAGAAAGTGTCATCATTTCTTTATTTTTTATGTTTGTTTTTTTTTTTTTACTTTACAATATTGTATTGGTTCTGCCACATATCAACATGAATCCGCCTCAGGCGTATGCGTGTTCCCCATCCTGACCCCTCCTCCCACCTCCCTCCTCATACCAACCCTCTGAGTCATCCCAGTGCACCAGCCCTAAGCATCCTGTATCAAACCTGGACTGGCGATTCGTTTCTTATATGATATAATACATATTTCAGTGTCATTCCCCCAATCATCCTCTTTAAAGGCCCTCTTTTCTAGTAGAGTCACATTCTGAAGTACTTGGAGATTAAGGCTTCAACATATGAATTTTAGCAGGTACAATTCTGCCTATAATCACCAGGAAGAGTGAAAAGGAGACTTCAGAGTGCTGATTATTCAGTAATGGATAAAAATATCAAATCCCTATGTTGTATTATTGTTCAGTCACTGAGTCATGTCCGACTCTTTGCAACCCCAGGCACTGCAGCATGCTAGGCTTCCCTGCCCCTCACAATCTCCCGGAGCTTGCTCAAACTCACGTCCATTGGTTGGTGATGCTATCCAACCATCTCATCCTCTGTCACCCTCTTCTCCTCCTGCCCTCAATCTTTCCCAGCATCAGGGTTTTTTCCAATGAGTCAGCTCTGCTGTATACCTGAAACTAATATAATATTGTAAGTCAAGTATACTTCAGGAAAAAAGAGTTCAGAAAAACAAACAAGAAAATTATCAAAGGAACTATATGAAAGGATTTATCAGAGATGAAAGATAAGCATTCTAAACCAAAAGGGTCCACCAATTCTGCAACACAATGAAAACAGATTCTCACCTAGACCCTCCACTGTGAAATTTCAAAATGGTAAAGAAAAAGACCCTGTGAGATGTTAGAGTGAAATTACAGGTCACCCACAAAGGAACAGAAATGAAACTGGCATCAGGCTTCTCAGGAATACTGGGAGTTAGAAGACAGTGGAGAGGGAAGGGACATAGCTATACCTAAGACTGATTCATGTTGATGTTTGGCAGAAACCAACACAATATTGTAAAGCAATTATCCTTCAATTAAAAGTAAATAAAATTCATTATTAAAAAAACACACACTAAACACACATATAAAGAAAATTTCATCATACAGAGTTGAAAATGAAAAAAAAGACAGTGGAATAATGCCTTCAAAGTTCTAGGGAAAAATACATTTTTAATCCTGAATTCTCTACCCAGACAAACTATCACTTATGTTGAGGGCAGAATAAAAACATTTCTAGGCATTCAAAGCCTAAAATTTATTTTCAATATGCCTTTCTGGGAAAGCTGTTGAGGATATGCTCCAGCAAAACAACAGTAAACCAAGAATAAAGAAAATGCAGGCTCCAAATAACTAAAGCAGTGAGGAAGTCCCAGAGCAATGGCCATGCAGCATCTAGGGAGCAGGGAGCAGAGGAGGGAGGCTATTTAATAGAATGCCTACTCAGATTAAGTACTTGGGAATAAATTAAGGATATAATGAAAGCAAACAATGCCAGAAAAAGAAAGGAATTAAAGACTCTGCATAAAACCTAAAACATTCTAAAGAGAGAAAATATAATCATCAAATATAAACAGAGTCAGGCTCTGCACTAAGCAGTTAAGATGATCTTCAGTTCTTAAACTTAACCCACACACAAAGCACAGGTGCAGTCATGGCTCTGATACAGAATATAAATGTCAGTCTTGACAATGTGGAAGTTCAAATGGCAGAGTTGAGAGGGGAAGACAGGAAGGAGAACTGAAAGGAAAGGTCGAGATGCCCTAAAATGTCTCATTTTCTAAGCAGAGGAGTCAAAAAAAAAAAAAAAGTCTATAGCTGAATAAGAAACAAAGTGATAAGTTTATGACAAAGTTTCAAAGGAAATTATAAAAGGACTGGAATAGTGAACTTCCCTGGTGGATAAGAATCTGCCTTCCCATGCAGGAGGTGCAGGTTCCATCCCTGGTCAGGGAGCTAAAATCCTACATGCTGTGGGGCAACTAAACCCATGAACCACAACTAGATAATGCCCTTGTGCCTCAGCGATCGTTCCATGAACCACAACGAAGATCCAGCACAGCCAAAGTAAATAAATAAACTTTTTTTTTTTTTAAAGAACTGGAATGTGACATAGCTAAATTAAAAGGTCAAGGGAAGAGAGATGGAGGATGATAAAATCCTTAATAGATTAATGGCAAAAATTCAGTAACTATTTTCTAAAATTGGTGAATCGAAAAGCAAGACTATAAATGCTTTATTTAGAGAAATGGAAAGTAATCCAAAAGAAAGAGCAAAAGGATAACAAGCGGCAGCCCTAGGGAAAAGGACAGGAGTTCAGAAGAGATGAGATAAGAGACTGTGGTTTTATCCCCAGAGTTCTATGCCATTTCATTTATTAGCCAAGGTCAGTTATCTTATAAACTTATTCTAAAATTTTTAAAGTTTTCCGTGGGGTCACTGCCAAATTGCTTTTAGGCCGTTGCTTCATGTACAGATCCTAATTCTCATGGGCAGTGGCCAGGTTCTAGCACCAAAAAGTCCGTGGGCTCAACTCCCTGTCTTTTTATCCACCTTGCTGTGAACACATAAGTAATTTAGCTTCCGTTAAGGTCCGTCTAGTCAAGGCTATGGTTTTTCCTGTGGTCATGTATGGATGTGAGAGTTGGACTGTGAAGAAGGCTGAGCGCCGAAGAATTGATGCTTTTGAACTGTGGTGTTGGAGAAGACTCTTGAGAGTCCCTTGGACTGCAAGGAGATCCAACCAGTCCATTCTGAAGGAGATCAACCCTGGGATTTCTTTGGAAGGAATGATGCTAAAACTGAAGCTCCAGTACTTTGGGCACCTTATGCGAAGAGTTGACTCATTGGAAAAGACTCTGATGCTGGGAGGGATTGGGGGCAGGAGGAGAAGGGGACAACCGAGGATGAGATGGCTGGATGGCATCACAGACTCAATGGACGTGAGTCTGAGTGAACTCCGGGAGTTGGTGATGGACAGGGAGGCCTGGCGTACTGCGATTCATGGGGTCGCAAAGAGTCGGACACTACTGCGCGACTGAACTGAACTGATCTTCCATAGGTCAAGGGTGTTTAATACCATTTTGGTTTTATATATTGCCTTTCATCTGAGGACTGCGGCGCATGTTACAACACTATCTCACCACATTCCCGTGGAGCAGGTAGAAGGCAGCTGCTATTAACCCCATTACATATATGGGAAAACTGAGGTGCAATGTACTCTTATAACCAACATGTTGGGTTTGTTCTGTCACTCAGAATTAAGGGGTTACCTGCTGAGCCTCAGGACCCTTATAAGTGACTCTGGGAGATTTAACCTAGTTTTCGGTTTTGTTTTGTTTTGTTTAAGTCCTATAAAGGATTACTTCTGTAGACACTAGTGAGTGGGCTTAATTATGGGCTTCATCTGTTCCCTCTTTTGGCTGAGTGATCTGGGGCCAATGAAGGGTGGAGCCATGCCAAGAAGGGAGTTAAGTCAAGAAGTTAAGAAGGAAAGAGAGGATGAGGAAGGAGAAAGGAAGATCTAGCTAATTGTAGGTACTCGTATCATTTGCTAAATAGATCAGAAAGTATTTATAGACCCCCACTCCCAGTAGGTTTTTAGCTCAATGCTTGATACCAGTGAGAATTCAAAGACTAGAACTAGTGTTCATTAGTCAACAGTTTGTAATTTGCTTGGATTCATAAGAAATATGCATATTGAAAGAGATACAGATGTATAAACAGTCTTTTGGACTCTGTGGGAGAGGGAGAGGGTGGGATGATTTGGGAGAATGGCACTGAAACATGTATAATATCATATATGAAACAAATCGCCAGTCCAGGTTCGATGCAGGACACAGGATGCTCGGGGCTGGTGCACTGGAATGACCCAGAGGGATGGTACGGGAGGGAGGTGGGAGGGGGGTTCAGGATGAGAAACACATGTACACCCATGGCGGATTCATGTTGATGTATGGCAAAACCAATACAGTAATGTAAAGTAATTAGCCTCCAATTAAAATAAATAAATTTTTTAAAAATGAAAAGATGGAAACAATGCTGCACTGGAAGATAGAATCAGAACAGTGAGTGAAATAAGTTGTCAGGGGAGTGTAAGGTGAGCCAGGGCTCAACAGTCATTTTTTCCATCTTGAATTTCTTTACTGAGCATCCACTATAGGCCAGGCCCTGTGATATAGGCTGAATATGTAATATCTAGTTCCTCCTTTCATGGGTTCACAGTGATTGGCAGGAGCGTGTGGTGGGAAGGGGTGGTCAGAAAAGCCTCCCCCAGAAAGTAGTATCTATAAACTGAGACCTAAATTAAGATTGAGTGTGGTGTCTGTGGAGTGGGCAGAGAGCTTTCGGGTCGGGGGAGGGCATGCTCAGCAGGGGAGGACGGGGAAGAAAGAAGAGCTTGGGCTTCAATTTAAGAATCTTTCCCGAGGTTACCCAGCTTTCTCCTCTTAGGCCAGGACTCTTCCCTTCACTGATACTCTTTTGCCTGATTAAGTTTTTAAGAAAATATTCCTGCTCCATCTCCAAATCTATCTTTCTCTACTTTTGCCTATCTTGAACAATGGCATCAAGAGAGTGGATTTGTTTTTTTTTTAAGTTCAGTTCAGTTCAGTTCAGTCGCTCAGTCGTGTCCGACTCTTTGTGACCCCATGAATCACAGCACGCCAGGCCTCCCTGTCCATCACCAACTCCCGGAGTATTCTTTAAAAATTCCTTATTAAGAATATGTTCTTGCTTGTGTAATTCACTTTATTGCCCACAATCATTTCCATCACCACAAAGTTACATCCTGAATCTGACAAGGGACGCCAAAGTCAGATCAAGGATTTATTTGCAAGATGATTGACATTATTACTATTCATAATAAAGTTTTATTAATAAATATTTTATTACTATAACATTATCAAAATCAGCATAAATACTTACCCTACAATCATTACTAATAGTTGTAAATTTAATTGTTTCATAAGAATCCTGAAGGGTTCTTGGATTTGCCCATGAGCTTGGGCTTTCCTGTTGGCTCAGGTGGTAAAGAGTCTGCCTGCAATGTGGGAGACCAAGGTTCGATCCCCGGGTTAGGAAGATAACCTGGAGAAGGGAACGGCTTCTCACTCCAGCATTCTGGCCTAGAAAATTACATGGACCAGTATTCTGGCCTGGAGAATTCCATGTATTGTATAGTCCAGCCCATGGGGTCACAAAGAGTCAGACACGACTGAGCGACTTTCACTTTCTTAGGAGACAGGCATGTAGTGTCCCAGGGATAATTTTTTTTAGTTAAATTAAAAGCTAAATAAGAGAGTCTATGCTCTGCTGTTTCGTTCTTGCCGTTCTTTCCTCACTGGTGCTTCATGCTCTTCTAAGCTGCCTCTAAAGGTCATGCTTTCATGCTCAGTCTTGCCTGACTCTTTGCAGCCCCCTGGACTGTAGCCCATCAGGCTCCTTTGTCCATAGGGTTATCCAGACAAGAAGACTAGAGTGGGTTGTTATGTCCTCCTCCAGAGGATCTTCCTGATCCAGGGATCAAACCTGAGTCTCCTGAATCTCCTGCCTTGGCAAGCAGATTCTTTACCACTGAGCCACCTGGGAAACCCCTATTTGGTTACAGAAGAGTTGTTCATATTCACCAAGAAGTCTGGTCTGATCTGTCCTTCGGAGGGACACACAGTAGCCATGAGTAGGCTATGAGACTCTTGGGTGACTTCTGCAAGTACTAAACCCCTAAAAAAGGTAAAGTTCAGTCCAAATTTCTCTCATCTCATCTTGAAAAAGGAGTTTAAATAAATTTTTGTTTTCTCAACTAATTTTTGTTGGAGTATAGTTGATTTTAAATGTTGTGTTAGTTTCAGTATATAGCAAAGAGAATTAGCTATATACATACATACAGCCACTCTTTTTAAGATTCTTTTCCCATGTAGGTCATTACAGAGTATAACCTGTGCGTATACAGCAGGTTCTTGTTAGTTTTCTATCTTATAGAGACTGGTGTGTATATGTCAGTCTTCGTCTCCCAATTTATCTGCCTCCCACTTTTAATCATAAATTTGTTTTCTACATCTGTGACTATTTCTGTTTTATAAATAAGATCATTTGTATAATTTTTTTTAGATTGCAGCACTATTTACAAAGACCAGGATAGAATAAACCTGAATGCCCACTGATGGATGAATGGATAAAGAAGATATGATACGTATATGTGATGGAACATTACTCAGCCATAAGAAAGAGAGAAATAATGCCATTTGGAGCAACATGGATAGACCTAGAGATGGTCACACTGAGTAAGTCAGATAAAGACAGAAAAATATCATATGATATCACTTATATGTGGAATCTAAAATAAAATTTTTAAATACACATGAAAGCTATTCAGTAACTTCAGTAGAGAGGCTGAGGTGATGAGACTATCATGCTTGAATCAGAGGAGCAGGAAATTACAAATGGACATTAAACTTCAGGCAAAGTCATGGAACCTCAGGGCTCTGAGAGAAATCAAAATCCAATTTTGATTGGATTGCCCACTTGACTTTCCATTCCTTCCCACTAAGAGAACATACCAGTCTCCCATAGCCTGACTGAGACCTGTGAGTTTAAATGAGTGATCAAAATAGACAATTCAGCTGTTTGTGGGGTAAACTGGAGAGGAAGTTCCTGTCATCCTTCTAAAAAATAAATGAATAAATAAATTTTAAAAGGCCCTGTATATATACTGTTAATTTCCTGTTTAATAATTATCCAGTTTATTAAGACATATGAATCATACATGTGCAGTTTGTGCTTTAAAATGTGAATGATAACTACTAAAAGAAAAATCATCACTAATTCTGAAGTTTTTTTTTTTTATATTGCATCTCCAGTGTCAATTCTGAAGACAAGCAGATAGGACTGCTCTTTAATCATGAAGGATTGTACCTGTTTGTCTCTGCCCACTCCTGGAAGCTCCTTCTAAAAATGCAGAAAAATAACTGAAAAGGACTGAATAGGAGATGAGGTCACAGAGCAGGAAGTGCCGATGTATTTGGGGAAGATGAAAAGCAGGGGCAAGTGTGGTGCCTAACTTTGTCAGAAGGGAGAAAGCTGAATTCTAAATATCTGCAGAGGAGGACACCAACATGAATCCCACGGAATCCAGCCCTACAATCTAGAAAGGAGTTACCTGGTTTGGAAGATAGGGGTGGAGGATAAACTGAAAAAAATCTTGTGGTCCAAGCATCCATCTAGGATCTCTGCATCCAGCCAGCAGATAATTAAAAAAAAAAAAAGAGGATGGAGAATCACACATGAGAAGTTATACTGGGCCAGGTCCAAAAGTACCACACATCACTACGGCCTGTGTTCCACTGGCCAGAACGTAAGCACATGGCCACAGCTTCCCGCAAGAGAAGCTGGGAAATGTAAGCTAGCTCTGTATCAAGAAGGAGAAGGTTTTGGTGATCGTATAGCAGTTCCTGCCACAGGCTAAACTCTTCTAATTGATAGAGCAATGTATAATGTTCAAGCAAGGAACTTTACCAATTTCACTTCAGTTATGCCTTCTCAGTGCTATTACAGGTGCTCTCTGAACACTAGATCCTTTAGTAAAAGGATACACCACAACTCACCCAAGGTTGACTCTGTATGTTTAACAATAATGTTGTATAGTGTTTACCCTGTGCCAAGCATGGTTTTAAGTGCATAATAGAGATAAGGGAAAGATTTCACTGATGTAGTTATCAGCACAAACACAAATATAAGCATAGCTCTGAGATCTGTACAGAGTTCTCTCATTATTTCCATTTTATGTTTATATACATAAAATTACTTAATCCTACAGCAACATCGTGAGATAGATATAATTATTCCCATTTTATAGAGGAGAAAACCGAGACCTGGAGAGGCAATCAGGTAACTGGCCCTGATTACTCAGCAACCAAGTGGCAGAGCTGAGATGAGAAGTCAGCTGATCTGGTTCCAGCGTCTATGCTCTTAAGTGGAAACACCTCTCAGAGAGGACAATTAAGGACTGAGTAGTCAGTGTTCCCTGGTGTAATGTGAGTGGGTAGCATTTACTGAGCATTTAATCTGCATCAGGCACCATCACATGATGTTTTGTGACTGGTACCTTTCTACTGATGAACAGGGATTTGCATATTGATGAACAGGTACCTTGCATCCTCACCACAACCCTATGAGATATGAGCATTATAGTCCTGTTATTATGATGCTCCCCATTTTGGAGATAAGGAAACTGAAACACAGGAAAAGGTAAGTAATTTATCCAAATGCATACAGCTAATTAAGTGACCAAGCAAGGCTATTAGTGCCCAAAGGCTTTGTGCTATGCAACAGTGTAAGACATGAATACTACTCTTCTCTGGTCATACAGTGGGTAAGAATCCGCCTGCCAGTGTAGGGGACACAAGTTCAACGACTGGTCTGGAAGATTCCACAAGCCACAAAGCAACTTAGCCTGTGTACTGCAAACACTGAGCCCACGCTCTAGAACCCATGAGCTGCAACCAATGAGCCGTGCACACTACTGAGCCTGCCTGCTGCAACCCCTGAATCCACGCACCTGAGGTCTGTGCTCCCCGACCAGAGAAGCCACTGCAGTGAGAAGCCCGCACACCGCAACGGGAGAAAGCCCACGTGCAGCAACAAGACCCAGCACATCAAAAATAAATATTATTTTTAAAAAACAGACATGAACATCATGAGAAACGTAGCAGAGAATCAACAGGGCCTGGGAGGAGAAGCAGCTTGGACTGGACCCCAGGGAAACCACTTCTTTGGCTGTGCATTTAGACTGCATCTTTAGAGGGATGGAACTGGAAATGTGGGAGAACTCTGTAAGAACTCAGCGCTATGGGTCCATCTGTGTTTGTGCTAAGAATTACAGGAGTGAAGCCTTTCTTTTATCTCTTTGAGGTCCCTCTCAGCATAGGGACCAGTATCTGGACAGAGAGAAATGGGCCACTGCAGTCAGGGTTCTGGTGGCCAGAGAGGCAGCTGCAACGAGCACATCGCTCCATGACGTACTGATGCGTCCAGTGTTTGTGAGCGTGCCTCGGGTTCCACGTGCCACACGGGAGCATGTGAGTGTGTGGCAAATACTCATCAGCAAATGAAACAATCACACACACTCAAGTTAGAGTTCTACCCATCCATCTATTAGTTAATTGTAAGACCTCAGGCAATTCTTTAATTCTCTCTGAAGCTCAGGTTTCCCCTTGGTAAAATAATGCTTCTCTCACAGGGTCACTATATTAAATGTACATGAAACTTCTTTATAAATCAGAAGCTTAATTCAAGAATATAAGTTAGTGCATATATGTGTATATAATATATATATATTTGTTGCTCGGTCACTAAGTCGTGTCCGACTCTCTCTGCCCCATGACCTGCAGCACGCCAGGCTTCCAGATTTGAGGCCTGAACTTTCCTGGTGGCTCAGATGGTAGAGAGTCTGCCTGTAATGCAGGAGACCCAGGTTTCATCCCTGGGTCAGGAAGATCCCCTGGAGGAGGGCATGGCTGCCCACTCCAGTATTCCTGCCTGGAGAATCCCATAGACAGAGGAGCCTGCCGGTCTACAGCCCATGAGATCACAAAGAATCGGACATGACTGAGTGACTAACACTTTGAGGACTACCATCCCCACGGAGGCCAGCATGTCTTGACACTCTACAGGGGATGAGCAGCGCAGGGAGGCCTGAGGGCCCAGCATCGATGCTGGTGAAACAGCCCAAGATCAGAAGCTCATCTCGATGCCATAAGAGCACACAATGAGAACTGTGAACTCAGTTCCTTGCTCTTGGGAAAGTTGGTTCTTCTTTGATCCTGTTTCCTCATCTGAATAATAAGGAAAAAATTAACCGTCCTGACAGCCCCCTGGCACTGCCAGAAAGCCAGTGTAGGCACTGCACAGCAAAGCACCAGGCTGCCCAGGTAAGTTACCGGCTAGGCCTTGGGAGCAGGGTGTCTGAGCATAGAATCACTTGGTTTTGCAGCACCCTGGGAGGCGCTGTGTAGAAAACATTAAAGTTGATGACCACAGAGAAACGAGCTCTCACGGCGGAAAGTGGTGGCAGCAAGGCCAGAAACAAGAGGGCTTTCTCCCTCGGCCGTGCTGCGCACTGCCCGGGAAAGCGCGGCTGGACTGGGGGCAAAGTTATTTTGGGCTCATCCCACTGGGCAGCTGGGTAACCAGATTCCCAGCACGGAGCCCCACGTGGCTACACTTCGTCCATATCATGCTGAGTCAATATCACAGCTCCGGGGGCCGGAGAAATGGATGAGAAGCGGGGAGAAGACCCCCTTGACTGTCCATTTCCTTTCCTTGGCAGGCTAGGGGAGCAAATATGGCTAGGAAACCGATGCACATCCAGCGCCCCCCGCCCTCTCCCCGCCGTGTGCATCTGTGTGAGCTGCAGTTAGCTGCCAGGGGGGTCTGCAGCAGGGCAGCCCCCAACCCCCCACCCCCGCTCAGTCA
>SJXQ01003158.1:101330-147108 GCA_006408695.1 Aepyceros melampus
CAGCGGAAACACGGGGGCCAGGGAAGCCCTTCAGAAGTTGTCAGGGGTGACCCGGGGAGAGGAGTCTTGCGCAGAAACTTCAAACGCCTTCGTGGCGGGTGGCTGCGCCCTTCCCCTTAGGGCCCCTGCAGCAGAGGTAGGGCTGACTCTTACTGGGGGATCTGAGCCGTTTTGCCCAGACTAGGGGAGAGGAGAGAGACCTGGGGTCGGACAGAAGGAGGGGAGCCCTCCGCCTCTCGGTGCTGAGGGGCTGCAGAAGGGCCCGGAAAGGCCTTCGGCCTCTAAAGAGACTAGCTGCTTCCTCACAGGGCCTTCAGGGAAGAGGAAGTGAGGGCTGAGATTAAATTCATCAACCCTGGGGCCTGGGATCTACTGTGGTCCAGCATTTGCCAAGTGTTCACGTCGTGCCTCCTGAAAGAAGGAAGGATCCAGATCTCACTCAGAAACTGCCAGCAGGTGAGCTAGAAGATTCTCTGGAGCCTCAGCACTGCTGCAGGCCTGGCCAGGCCAGGGTGCCTAGCCGGGGGGAAGCAGCCACGGTGCCTGCGCCCAGCCCCCACTGAACGGGTACTGGGTGGACGGCTATGTTGTAGGTTTCTGCTGGAGACTGGCGGATCTCCGATCTGCAGGATTGGTGCTGAGAGCCAGTCCCCATAGCCTGGAGCTGCATGCGTACATGGCACTTCCATCATGTCGGACTCTTTACGACCCCATGGACTGTAGGCCACCAGGCTCCTCTGTCCATGGGATTTCCCAGGCAAAAATACTGGAGCGGGTTGCCATGTCCTCCTACAGGGGATCTTCCCAACTCAGGAATCAAAGAGTCAAGGAAAGGGTCCAGGATGTATAGCAGTTTTTGCAACGTAGACCAAGTGCCAAGCTGCCAATCGTAGATTGTCTCACCTGCTGAGGCCACCAGGCTCCTCTGTCCATGGATTTCCCAGGCAAAAATACTGGAGTGGGTTGCCATGTCCTCCTACAGGGGATCTTCCCAACCCAGGGATCAAATCCACATCTCTTACTCTCCTGTATGGACAGGCGGGTTCTTCACCACTAGTGCCACCTGGGGAGCCCTTGAGTGTGACTCAGTATGACAACCATGCTGTCCAAACCCAGTCTTAGGGTGTCGTTGTCTGGCACATACGAATATGATGCTCTGGGGAGCGTGAAGCAGATTATCTGATGTGAAGTCTGTGGTCAAAGAACTCAAGGGCTTGTGACTGTCTCACCTGCTGAGGCCACAAGCTATGGGGACCAACAGACTCGGAAGACGAGCTGCCCCGCTACCAGCTCTTGGGTTTCTCTGAGCCTCAGAATGTCTAGCAGCAAATGAATAACAAATAAATAGGTATGATCGTGATGTTTCTGTCACTAGGTTATTGAAAGATCAAGTGAGGTAATGCCTATGAACAGGACCGCAATGATTTTGTTGTGATTTCCAACTACCCAGCAGTAAAACCTTGAACATGTAAATTCAACTCCCTAGGGCTCTGCTGCCTAGAAAAGAAAGGGACTACATTTCCAATAGTTCTTAGCAGTTCTAACATTCTCAGCCCAAGGGAATGATTGACTTCTTTCAGTTTTAATTAAGTGCTGTCGACTGAAAAAATGTACAACTTAAAATTTGAGAGTCATGTTTTATTTGGTGGACAAAACTGAGGACTTAAGCCCAAGACACAGCTTCTCAGATAACTCAGACAGACTGTTCCAAAGAGGCAAGGAAAGGATCCAGGATGTATAGCAGTTTTTGCAACGTTGACCAGGTGCCAAGCTGCTTCAGTTGTGTCTGACTCTTTACAACCCCCATGGACTGTAGCCCGCCAGGTTCCTCTGTCCATGGGCTTCTCCAGGCAAGAATACTGGAGTGGTTTCCATGCCCTCCTCCAGGGAATGTTCCCGACCCAGGGATTGAATCCATGTCTCCTGCATTGGCAGGTGGATTCTTTACCACTGAGCCACTTGGGAAATCAGAACGTCAAAAGATTACTGTTCATGAAGGAAAACTAGTCATCTTAAGTTAAGGGATCTAGCTTTTTCTATGCATGGAAGAAGCATAGTCTGGGCTCACTGGAGTCGTTCCTTTGATAGGCACCTCGGCTATCTGGGGTCAGTATCCTGCGCTGCTTCTTCTGAGTGTCCTCCGCGTACATCATCAGGAGTGGCTGCAGCGGCTGACTGCCGGATGGGGAGCACACTCTGCCTCCACCCTGAGTTCCCTGAGGGCTCACTGGCAGGGCGGCTGCGACATGATGGCTTCGTGGCTGAGGCTTCCTTTGCTTACTGATGCAGCATTTGCAGTCAGGCCAGCCTTGGGTGCTGCATGGTTCCCTGGCCAAAAGCGGCCAGTCTCAACCCCTTCTCCGCTTCCTAAGAAGATCTGCAGTTTCCCTGCAGTCACCCCTGGAGAGTGAGCATAACTATATTCATTACTGTAAGAGCTAGGACAACCAGGCGTCCAGGAGCAATGGGGGCTGTTGGCTGTAGGAAGGCTCACCAGCCTTGAATTCCCAGTTCCTAATCACCTGCCCTAGCTGGGAATAGCTAGAAGTGGACAAGAGCAGACCTACATTTGAGGATCGGCATTGCCATTTACAGGCTGGGAGAGCCTGCATTCCTGTTCAACTTCTGTATGCCTGTTTCCTCTCAGAGTCAAGGAGTTGTTACATCATGGGGATGTTTGAAATGTCATCTATGATGTGTCTGAACAAGTGGCAGCAGTCGCATGTGTGTTATTGTTGCCCAGGATACAGCATAGTTTTCCTGTAAGTGTTAAAAATATGTTCTATTATCATCTCTCGTGGTGATCATAATGGGAGTGAGGTTAGCAGTTTCAGTCTCCTTCATCCAAACAGAGGAGCCAGAGGCAGTTCCCCCCATTCAGGCATCAACCCTCTGCAGCCTCGAAATTGAATATCAAATAGAAATGAGAACCCAAGCATCATTATCCTGGCCTAAACCATTGTGCATGAATAACTTTGACTCTTCTGGGGAAATAGGAAGCTCAGGTTGGATATCTCTCAGTTTTGTGCCCAAAAAGGACCTGGCTCTGCTGATTGCTCCAGGTCCCTCTTCCTCCTCCCATACTCCTCCCCCACTTCCCCCACCCCCTTCCCACCTTCCCTCCTCTCCCTCCCCTCCCTCCTAGGGGAAGCATCATTCACAGCATGAGGTCTCATGTCTGGCAGCCAGGTAGTGACTGAGCTGCTATTCAGGAGTCAGTTAACAATCTCAGGGTGAATCTGAGTCGAGAATGGGCACAAAGGGAAAGTGCCATCTTAACAAAACAGGAACCCCTTCCTGAGTCACAGAGGAACATCCTGGGCAGCTTCTCAGCAGTCTTCACTCAGCAAAGGAGAGCCTGAACTTCCTCCAGTCCCATTTCTGCTCAGCAGGAAAAAGAAGGGGGAAAAAAGCATCTTTATGCAGAGGAAAATACAAGACGCAAAACCTTTCCTCTTTCCTCATGCCTTCATCTTGGCTTCTCAGAAATCACCAGGCTCAGTAACCTCAGTTGACAGCAACAGTCAGAGAGGAAATCTCTACATAAATAAAATGAGAGGCCAAGATGATCCCGAGCTCCCTTAGTTCTTCTTTTCCAGCTCCCACATAGGGACAGCCGTGTGTAAGAACACTTTGAAAATATTATTTTCATACCCTGTACAATTTCATAAGGTGAGTGCTATTGTCAGTCCCACTTTACAGGCAAAGAAATTGAGGCAAGAGATGTAAAACAACTTACCCAGCATCACACAGCCGCCAAGTGATGAAGCCAGGGTTTGAATCGGGATGTAGTTCATCAACACTTGGGGACTTCCTCTGAGAGTGGATGAGAGGAACTGAAGAGGGTAATAACAAGTTCCTAACATTACCTAGGCTTCGTAGGTAGCTCAGTGGTAAAGAATCTGCAGGTTCCATCCCTGGGTGGGGAAGATCCCCTGAAGGAGGGCATGGCAGCCTACCTCAGTATTCTTGCCTGGAAAACCCCATGGACAGAGGAGTCTGGCGGGCTGCAGTCCAGGGAGCCACAAAGGGTCAGACACGATTGATCGACCGGGCACTCATGCATGCAAATATTACGTTAACTACCCAATCCTTTAAAGAAAGCCTATTGAACATCTACAGCCAGGTACTTTCACACTGATTTTACTTCCTTTAGTCCACGCACCACCACCTGTAAGGTCAGTTTTCTCTGTTTTACCAAAGAAGGCTCCTCAGTTGCCCTGCCCACCGGGGGCAGAGCTGGGTGTGGCTTCTGGCCTGAAGATGAGGCCCTATCTCCGGACTCCCAGCGGCTGGGGCAGGCAGCGTCCTGGAGTGGGTTGTTTCTCTGTTCCTTCCAAGGAGGCTTCACTGTGTGCTCAGAGACGGGCTCACGTGCACAGGCCTGCTGCTCTTGGCCTGGGCTACCACAGCCATCGCCACCCGCTACTTTCCCAACGGGCGGTTGCTAGCCTGCCAAAATCACAGACTTGGTCTGCTTTCTCCATGGCTTTCTTGGAGCTGGACTCTTGGTAAGAATGAGGTCTACCTACCTTACCTCCTCCAGAAGAAAGATGCTCCTGAACAACCTTCAAATCACAGAGCAGTTCATCTCCTCTTGGGGCCGCCTAGCCTGGGCCCTCTGGCCTGGCCAACTGCCCGCCTCTGTGCCCCCAACATCTGAGACATAAACACCCTTGTCCCTGGCTCATCCTACTGCAAATGTCTCTGTATGCCCCTGCTTTCCACATTCGCTGTGAGCTGCTTAAGAATACAGCCCAAGTCTCCTTCACCTTTGCCTCTAAAGCAGCGGTCCCCAACCTTTTTGCCATCAAGGGCTGGTTTTGTAGAAGACAGATTTTCCACAGGCTGGGGACAAGCAAGGGGATGGTTTGGGGATGATTCAAGAGCTTTCCTCTTATTGTGCACTTTATTCTTATTGTTATTACGTTAGCTCCACCTCAGATCATCAGGCGTTAGATCCCAGAGGTTGGGGACCCCTGCTGTAATGTATGTACCTAGCAAAGTGCTCTCTTAGACCGGAGCTTATTATGTGATTGTTATGAAAGATATTTCACAAAAAGCACAAAGCAGAGCATTTGTCAAGTTCATCAGGTTTCAAGAGAGTCATTCAAAAAATAAACTGTGTAGCTCCCATCAAAGCTTCCCTAGGCTAGATTATTGGATTGGCAAACTTCCTCTGAGGAAGGCCAGACAGTAATTATTTCCAGTTTTGCAGGCCACATGGTCTCGTGTTTCAACTACTCAACTCTGCCATCATAGGGCAAAAAGCATCTATTGATAATATGTAAACAAATGGATGGAGCTGAATTCCAGTAAAACTTTATTTATAAAAACCAGCAACCTGCTGGATTTAGCCTACAAGTTTTAGCCTACAAGTTTTAATTAGTTGCCCCTTGAGGCAAATATTGAGTATTTTTCCTTCCTCTCCACCTGTATTTTCATCTGGCTCCTCCTCTCTCAGGCATCCAGGGTCCCTTAGGAAAAGATTATATGTTGGTGTGAGATCCCAGTGCCAGGTACTGGAACTTCCCTGGTGGTCCAGTGGATAAGACTTTGCACTTCCAATGCAAGGGTCAAGGGTTCAATCCCTGGTTGTGGAACTAATATGCCATATGCTGTGTGGTGTGACCCCCTACCCCCCAAAAAATGTCAAAACCAGGGTTGGGCAGTGAGCTCAGCAAATGGAAGGATGAATGTATGAAGGAGAAAGAACCCTCAGAAAAATATGACCACCTCCCTTCCTGTTTCTCCTCCGCACACAGTAGTAGAGGCAGTGATGTCTCAGGTTGCATCTGATAACTGCCTGCCCCACTCCCTGTCCTGGCAGAGCTGAGCCTTCTCTTCCTCCACAGGAGAACCTCTAAATCAGCACTGCTTCACCAGAGTCCTACCTAAGTGGCACTATAGATCTAGTTGTCTAACAGACCCTGCTCAAATCATAAGACTGTCCCGACTGGCTATGTATCCTCCCTGAGCTTTAGTAAAAGGAGACTCACACCATCTCACCAAGAGGTGGGGAGCATTAAATGAGATAATATAGAGAGAGCACCCTGCACATACCTGCAGCCAGTAAAATGCAACCTGTCCTCCTTTCTGCTGGAGATAACCACTCCCCAACCTCTTCCCTGGCCCAGTCGAGTGTCCATGTCCTGCCTCTTACCTCCCTTGTTGATTTCCTCAGGACGAGTTTGCATCTCTCAGCTCCAGCACCAGGCAAATCGTTCACAACCTTGCCTCACTCTCCTTGTCTGTAGACTGTGTAGGAACATTTGCACCCAATGTCTCTCATGAGATAGATGAGCAAATACAGTGACCACTGGAAGGTGTCAAGCAGCTGGAGGAAATGTAGGCTTCCCACTTGCAAAATCTTAGAACATTCACTGCAAGAAAGTGATGAGAGAGAAGACTTTCCCTGGCCCTGGGGCAAGCAGAGTAGAACCTGGCTCAGTCAGGGACCGGACACCCTGTGTGTTTAGCATCCCTCTTAATACCAGCCACTAGTTCAACCCTCACTCCAGTTTTCCAACACAACCTCCCAGTATCGCCTAGAAAGATGGTTATACTTGCCTATTCACAGTGAAATGGGAATAAAATAAACAGGACCTAACCAGTCTGTGAAGCTGAATAAAGTAAAAATGAATGTGCCATCCCCTTTTTTTCTTTCATTTCTTTTTTTCCTTTCCTTCTTTCCATTCATTCCACTTTAGTGCCTTCACTCATACCTGGCTCTAAGGCAAACTAGGGCAGGAGCCATGAAGTTGGAGACATGGGGCTGCATTTGACACTAAAAGGTGGAGTTGGACGATTTCCCCAGTGGTCCAGTGGTTAAGTCTTCACCTTCCAGAGCAGGAGTTATGGGTTCGATACCTGGTCTGGGAGCTCAGATCCTACATGCCTTGTGGCCAAAGAACCAGAGCATAAACAACAGAGAAAATGTTGTAACAAATTCAGGAAAGACTTTAAAAAGGCATTCCACATAAAAAGATGGAGTTGGCAGGATCTGAAAACTGTTGGGAGTAAGGGGCAAACAAGGAGCAACCAGAGTGGTTCAGGCATTCTGGTGCAGGGAGGCAGTGGTGGTGTTCCCTGCAGCAGGGGCCTCAGGAGGAGGACAGAGGCTGAGCTCCATCCCACGATCCCCCTGAGAGAGCGAGGGTGGTTGGGCTGAGACCAGAAGCCGGGAGAGAGGTGACTATAAGAACCACCATGGGGAGACGATGTAGAACCCTGGGAGCAGTACATTTGCCCAGGGCTTGTGAGCTGATGGAGAGGAAAGAGGAGCTGTGTGTATAAAGGCAGAGGAGCATGGCAGAGACAGTGCGTTTGTGGACATGCACAGGCTAGTGTGACTGGAGCACGGGCCGCTGGAGTGGAGAAGGGACAGGAGCTGGTGCTGACAGGCAGCCTGGTCAATGCTCCATATGGCCTCATGTGCCATGCTAACGAGCCAACTCCTGACCCTTGAGTTGAGTTGTTGTTGTTCAGTTGCTAAGTTGTGTCTGACCGTTTGTGACACCATGGACTACAGCACATCAGGCTTTCCTGTCCTTCACTGTCTCCCTGAGTTTGCCCAGACTCATATCCATTGAGTCAGTGATGCCATCCAACCATCTCATCCTCTGTTGCCCACTTCTCCTCCTGCCTTCAATCTTTCCCAGCATCAGCATCTTTCCAATGAGTTGACTCAGCATCAAGTAGCCAAAGTATTGGAGGTTCAGCTTCAGCATCAGTCCTTTCAATGAATATTCAAGATTGATTTCCTTTAGGATTGACTGGTTTGATCTCCTTGCAGTCCAAGGGACTCTCAAGAGTCCTCTCCAATACCACAATATGAAAGTGTCAGTTCTTTGGTACTCAGCCTTCTTTATGGTCCAACTCTCACATCCATACATGACTACTGGAAAAACCAGAGCTTTGGCGAGGTGGATCTTTGTCAACAAAGTGGTGTCTCTGCTTTTTAATATGCTGTCTAGGTTGGTCATAACTTTTCTTCCAAGGAGCAAGTGTCTTTCAATTTTATGGCTGCAGTCACCGTCACAGTGATTTTGGAGCCCAAGAAATAAAGTCGGTCACTGTTTCCTTGAGTAGTGGCCCACAAATATTGAGCATCACCTATGGGCTAGCACTGTTCCAGGCATTAAGGATGCAACAGAGGGGAGGGAAAGCAAAATTCTACTCTCCCAAGGCTTACATTCTAGAGGAAAAGAAAGATCATAAATAATCCACACTAGGACCACACCTTTGTCTAACTCAATGAAACCAAGCCATGCCTGCGGGGCAACCCAAGATGGGAGGGTCATGGTGGAGAGGTCTGACAGAATGTNAGTTGGTGATGGACAGGGAGGCCTGGCGTCCTGCGATTCATGGGGTCGCAAAGAGTCGGACATGACTGAGCGACTGAACGGAACGGAATGATATGATGTCAGGTGCTGAGTGCTAGTGAGAAAGTAGAGTAAAGGAATAGACAGACAGCAGAATACTGTCTGAGGAGGTGGTATTTTAGAGCCACTCAAATGAGCTGAAGAAAGCCATGCTGGTATTTGAGGGAGGAGCATTTCCCAACAGAAGGACTGACACATTCTAAGGCCCTGAGCTGGGAATGGACAGTGTCTTGATCCACAGGAAAAGACTCTGATGCCGGGAAAGACTGAGAACATGAGGAGCCTCTATGTAGCTGGAACAATGTAAAGGAAGAGAGACAGTGGAGGGAACGAGGTCAGAGTGACAAAGGAACATCCACTGTAACTTTGAAGCAGGAGAGAAGCACATTGTTCATGCTATTAGTTTTCATATCAAGCTACGACAATCCTGATCTGAAGCCATCACTGCACCCTGACCACCATGTAGGAGCCTGACTTGTTCTAAGTGCCAAGGTACACTCCCCAGAGTATGCCTGAGAAGACTCTTAGCACCCACCTCCTCCAGGGTGGTTCCAATAACTCTCATTTGTCAGCCCCAGACTTGTACCCTTGTCATACAATCTGCAGTGGACCCTCCCACTTGACTCAAGCTTTCGGTCTCCCAAAGGCCCAGGATAAGACAAGAATCAGTCATTCCTGCTGCCAGAGAGTCATCAGAACTAGGAAAGAAACTCAAGGAAGGGAGCACATTACATCATCCTCCAGGGTGTGAGCACACAGGGACCTGAGGCTTGAAGCTGCTCACACAAACCGTCTCGGCATGCCAGGGTCCTGGCTTGTCTCTTCCTCTTTAGGAAGTCCTCATCATTTTTCCATCCCAACACTGAGCTATCAAGAGATGACTCGGATAATCTGAGATTTTAGTGAAAATACTTCACTTAATGTTTCATTGAATAAACGGGAAATACACATGCTCATTACACCAGCAGGTTTTTCTAGAAAATTTTAATATGTTTTACTTCATGCAATAAAACAGCACAGGGCATATAGTCATTCAATAATTTGCATGAGGTCCACAGAAAACATCAGCAGTTCTGATCTTTGTCTCCTCCTCTGAGGCTAAGAATTCAGGTATGTGACCTGATTTATGTCAGTGTAGGGAAAAAAGAAAATAAGGCCTAAGACCTGGAAGGGAAGGGAAAGAGGGGCCGGTTGCTGCTGTTGCTGCTAAGTTGCTTCAGTCGTGTCCGGCTCTGTGCGACCCCATAGACGGCAGCCCACCAGGCTCCCCCGTCCCTGGGATTCTCCAGGCAAGAACACTGGAGTGTGTTGCCATTTCCTTCTCCAATGCATGAAAGTGAAAAGTGAAGGTCAAGTCACTCAGTCGTGCCCGACTCTTAGCGACCCCATGGACTGCAGCCTACCAGGCTCCTCCGTCCATAGGATTTTCCAGGCAAGAGTACTGGAGTGGGGTGCCATTACCTTCTCCAAGCCCTTAATAATGCTTTCTCTCCTTTCTCACCTCCTCAGCTCCAAAAATCATACTCCGTTTAAGGCATCTTAGAACTGAATATTTGAACTGGAAAACATCTTGGATGTCAATATGGTAACTGCTCTTATGACTGAAGTGACTGAGCAGGCATGCACATGAGTCACTCAGAGCATGGCATTTGTCATGGCAGCCACTGCAGGCTAACACTGTCCACTTCCCACAAATGAAAATTACCAGCCCTTCGTTCTGCATCTAGCCATCATTTATTCCATCTCATCTTCAACTCTGGTTTTTGCTGTTGTTGTTTTATTTTGGCCAGACTGCAGAGCTTCTGGGATCTTGGCTCCCCAATCAAGACTGATCTCGGTCCCAAGAGTGAAAGCACAGAGTCTTAACCTCTGGACTGCCAGGAAAGCCCCTGGGTTTTTCTTTTTTTTTTTCCTTTTAAAAAATTTTTTAAAGTTTTTCATTTATGTACAGTTGATTTACAAGGTGTTAATTTCTGCTGTAGAGCAGGACTCAGTTATACCTATATATATTCTTTTTCACGTTCTTTTCCATTATGCTTTATTGCAGGATTTTGACTAGAGGTCCTGTGTCATACGGTAGGGCCTTGTTGTTTTTATAGAGTTAAAACAGAGGCCCAAGAGCAGTTAGGCTAGATGTCGGTCATAGAGCTAATATATGGCATAGCCAGGTGTAGAATGCAGGTCTCAGGGCCCTTGTCTGTTAATGACTAAAAGATGTCCAAACAGGGCTTCCCTGGTGGCTCAGTGGTAAAAAAATTTTTAAAAAAAAAAGAAAGAAAGAAAAAAATCTACCTGCCTATGCGGGAGATGCAAGTTCAATCCCTGGTCCAAGAAGATCCCACATGCCTTGGATCAACTAAGCTGGTGTGCCACAACTTTTGAGTCTGTGCTCTAGAAGCCAGGAATCTCAACTACTGAGCCCACGAGCCACAAGTACATCAGCCCACTCACCCTAGAGCCTGGGCCCAAAGCAGAGGACAGAGGCAGCTCAGAGGAGCAGTGCTCGGTGGGATCAGCTCTGCTCCGGCCAAGGTCTGAGGGGCAGCATTGCAGATCAGATACTCCATTTCTTCTGTGCACAAAGTATTGATAAAACCTCTCAGGGACTTTGAACAATACTAGCCAAACTCACCAAAGTTCAACTGATACATCAAAACATTGGTGTATTTGTCCCAAGGAGAACCACGGAGAATCACTCCTGCCAGGAAAAGCAGGTTGGGGATGTGCAAGGTCTTCTCTTCCCAGAGCCAGATGGAGCTGGGTTTGAAACCGTGCTCTCCAGCAGTTGGGCGGGGAGAGTCTGGGCAAGGCGCTTGGCTCTCCACGTCCCAGCTCCCTCTTGGTGACGTGGAACTGATATCAGTTGAGCTGCCACGTGTGCCAATGATGAGGCTTGTAGGCGATCACACGGAGAGTGCCTGGCCCCAAACCTGGCTCGTGGCTGTGCTCATACAATGGCCGCTGAAAGACAGCCGGAGTGAGGAGTGCCTGACTACCACCGTACCCAGGTTGTGGAAATGCCCCATTCCCGCTACAGAGAGCGAGCTGAGAAGGCAGCCTCAGCACAGAGGACACCTGCCTCCAAACCCTGAAACTGTGGTTTTCCTCTTACTAGATGCCAGGTTGCTACTCCAGCCTCCATCAGGGCTTCTCAAAATCTGCAAACTACCCAGGAGTTGGCTGAAGTCTGTTTGGGGCAGTGTCTGTCAGTTTTGCTTTACAGAACTGGATACCTCTAGGAGGGGTATTCTACCTCCAGTTCTCTCCAAGGTCCACACCACTCCCTATTGTGTCATACCAGGACATACTTCCTTACTTAAAACTGGCTGCTTGAGACTTCCCTGGTGATTCACTTGTTAGGACTCCAAGCTTCCGCTTCAGGGAGCACAGGTTTGATCACTGGTCAGGGAACTAAGATCCCACAAGCCAAGAGGCACAGCCAAAAAAAATTACCTGCTTGAGTTTGCACCACCACCCTCCCACTCAGACTATCAGGTGAAAGAATACATCCATGTAGGCACCGATCATCTTTAGCATCAACCACACGTTCCCCAGGGTACATCTTGGTAACCTTGGTGAGAAGTTGGGATTTCCCAGATGTCTGCATCAGTGAACACATTTAACAATCATCTCTCAGACTGAGGTGATTTGTTTTCATAAAGTTAACTTCATCTTTTGGTATTTATTACTTGCTCCTGACCCCTTCCCCTATCATGCCCCTATCTTCCTCCCAGCCCACAGTGCCAGAACAAACATGGGAACCTGTCATCATAGATTTGACCACCATACCGCTGGGTCTTGATTCCACATTGGGCGCCGCGGGAAGAGCTGCTGATCCAGCACTCAGAATGCAGTGGTAGGAGAAGGAGCTTGCTCGGTGCAGCAGGACGGACTGGCAGGTTCGCTGAACAAGAGAAGATATACTGGCTTCTCGTAGCTGCTATAACAAATTATCACAGGTAATGATTTGAAACATCAGAAGTTGATTGTCTCACAGCTCTGAAGGTCAGAAGCTCTCAATAAATTTACTGCAGGGCCCCGTGATCTGGGCCATGGATGAAAATCACTCCTCGCCTCTTCTACCTCTTGGCGGCTGTTGGCATTCTTTGGTTTATAAAGATATCACTGCAATCTCTGTCTCTGGATCCACATTGCCTTGTCCTCTGTGTGTCTCTCAAATCCCCTTCTGTTTCTCTTATAAGGACACATATGATTATATTTAGGGCCCACCCAGATAATCCAGGATAAACTCTTCCTATTAAGATCCCAACTCAGTCATATCTTCTGTCATATTACGTAACCTCACAGGCTCTGGGATTAGGAAGTGAATGTATCTTTGGGATGGGTGGAGAGGGGGTTTTGTGTAGCCTACCACAGAAGATAGCATTGCAGCTGGCCCTTTGAAGGTGAAGAGGAGTAGAGGAGTATACCCCAACAGCAAAGGGTGAGGGGCACATTCAGAGATGTGGAGACAGGAGAGTCCCGAGTGCCCCTGGGAGCCCAGAGGTTGGTGTGTTAGGGGGGTCTCAATGGAGGAGCCTGAGGCTCTGGTGGCAGGTGAGGAGCAGGACGCGAAGAGCTCATGCAGTGTCTGAGCTGTTGCTGCATCCTACAGGTAGTGAAGTATCGTTAGACAGTTTAAATAGCTCCAGTTCTGGATGTTTGTTCCTAAAAGGTAACATTGCACTCATTACGAGAGCATCTCCCTTGCCACAGGCTATGATCCTAGCACTGGTGCTGCGGGGAGGAGGTGAGAAGGCCCACTGTGCTCCCAGATGTGGGAGGAGCACAGTGGGGTCTGCAGAATGCTAACCTCCCGCCCACACCCACTAAGGGGCTCACTTTCTAGGCAGGAGCATTCTCTCTTCTGAAGGCCAGACTATTAGCCCTGTGACCATAGTTTGGTACTCCTAATATCCTCCTTTCATTTGTATTTTTATTAAAGTACAGTTGATTTACAATATTGCATTGGTTTCAGGTATAGAGCATAGTGATTCAGTATTTTTGCAGATAATAGTCCATTACAGGATATCACAAGGTAATGGGTATAATTCACGTGCTGCATAGTATATCCTTGTTGGTTATCTGTTTTACATGTAAAAGTTTGAATCTCCTAACCACATACCCCTAATTGTCACACTCTTCTTCCCTCTCCCCTTTTGTAACCACAAGTCTGTTTTCTATATCTGAGTATCTGCGAGCCTGTTTCTGTTTGCATATGTATTCACTTGTATTGGGCTTCCCTGGTGGTTCAGACAGTGAAGAATCTTCCTGCAGTGCAGAGATCCAGGTTTGATCCCTGGGTCAGGAAGATTCCCTGGAGAAGGGAATGGCAACCCACTCCAGTATTCTTGCCTGGAGAATTCCATGGACAGAGGAGCATGGTGGGCTACAGTCCATGGGGTCGAAAAGAGTTGGACATGACTGAGCAACTGACACTCATTTGTATTATTTTTTAGATTTGACATCTAAGTGACTAATACTTCTTTTTAAAGTAAAGGTATTTTGCTGGGCTCCCCCCAACAGTAATGAGGGCTATTGCAGGAGATCCCAGGAAGAATGAGCTTGGAGAGGGCATGAAGAGAATGTTTACACACAAAGACTATGAGCTCTGGTGGACCAGCCTGCCAGGGTTGGGTTGGTTGTTTCTGTCTGTCTGTCTGTCTGTCTGTGGGAAGCCTAGGGCCCTCCATCCTTTCGCCTTTCACAGACACTCTCTCACAAAGTTTGCTTCTGCCTTACAAAGAGCAAAAGGCTGACACTGTGTACGAGCATCCATTATGTATTCATGTCTTGTTCCTGACACATGGCTCTCTTATACCACTGCCATTTCTCCTGCCTTATGCTTCTGGAAGAAACCAATGGAGATGTCACCACTATTTCACAAACACATCTGCATTTGACAGATAGGAAAGGAAAAGCTCAGAGAGGCTGAGTGACCTGCCCAGATTCTCATGACTGTGATCTTAGAACTGGAATGGATATTTAGGACTGTTTTCCCAACTCCAGGCAGAGTGTAAACTGCTTTCTTCAAGACATAGAGTACATGTTATCATCTACATATTCCCAGGTACCGACACACAGTCAGATCTCAGGAAACACCCAACGAAGGACCGGCCAACCTAAGACTTCTCTTGGTCTCCTGACTCCCATGACTATGCTCTTTCCCACACACAGAACTGCTTACCAAGACCCTGCTTACAGCCAGCTGTCACCTGCTCTTATATTTCTAGTTACCATCTCACATCTTTTCTGCTCCCAAAGTCCCCTCCCCTAGACCCTCATAGAGACCTCAGCCACCAGGCTATCTGAGGACTGTCTCCAAGGAGCTCCCTGAGTCATTCCACTCAGCTCTGGCCTGTCCTCCCTCACTTCAGTGATACAGAAGATGTAACATGAACGTGCTGGGAGCAAAAGCTCAGGCTTTGAAGCCAGCAAGTCCCTCAGCTCTGCCCGAATTTAATGCACTAATATGCCAGGAGGTTGCCCGTCCCCAACACCTGCCTCCTGCCACACTCACTCACCCATCCATCCAGTCCACACGTATTTAAGGAGTTTATATGCAGTACAAGCCCTGTGTTAGTCTCTGACTCAGGCATTAGAAAAATGATTATTCATTTACTCATTCAGTCATGCAACGTTTACTGGACACCCACCACCAGTATGGTGAGTAGATTTCATTTAGGTCACAGAGCCAATAACAATTGACAATAACAATTTTGAGAAGGACTGTGGGTTTTTTTCTTCCAGGAAAAGAGCATTGAGATCGATTACTGATCCCTGCTACAAGTGCAGACTAGGGGACTGGTGGCATGCCTACATTATGTGCGAGTGTGTAGGCACTGAGAGTTCACTGGTGAATAAGTCCCATTTCCCACTCACAATTTTGTAGTGGATGGCTTCATTCTTTAGAATTGCAAATGGAGCAGATAAATGGACAGAGATTTTCTCAGTTCAAATGCCCCATTTTTGGGGACTTCCCAAATGGCTCAACAGTGAAGAATCCACCTACCAAAGCAGGAGATGCAAGTTCCATCCCCCATTTGAAGGAGAGGAGGAGGAAATGGCAACCCACTCCAGTATTCTTGCCTGAAAAAACCATGGACAGAGAAGCTTGGTGGCCTACAGTCCAAAAGGTCTCAAAGAGTCAGACACAACAGAAGACTGAGCACAATTAGGAAGCAAAATGAGATTTACCTGGACTGGCAGCTATAAGAGAAGATTCACCTCTTCAGTTTGCCAGGAAACTGATGATGGATCTTTAGAGAGGGTCACCACCTCCCTGCACATTGCTGCACTCACCTTCTGGTTCTGTTCCATTGCAGATGCTGCTCCCTGTGCTGGCCATACAGGATGTGCTGGGGGCTCTGATTTGTGTGGTCATTTCTTCACGGGGTTTGCTCAGTGGCCCCCTCCGTGGAGACTACACCTATCCTTTCAGGAATGACTCCCTGGAGTGAGTAGCATTTGTGGCCTTGGGTCAGTGTGTAACATATACGATGATACAGTGATGCCACAAGGAGTGTGTGCTCTCAGAACTGACTGTGCAGCAGTGGGGCCAGACACTTCCATCAATACCTGGAGCCTTGCTCCTCTCTCCATAACAAATCAACAGTTTTGCTCCCAAATGACCAATCTATAGAAGAATCTCTGATTGGCCAAGGCAAAGAGTGCCCCATGAAATAAACAGCTCACCCAAGGAGTTTAATACAATACCCGATCCCTGGTTCAGGAAGATGCCCTAGAGGAGGGCATGGCAATCCTCTCCAGTATTCTTGCCTGGAGAATCCCATGGACAAAGGAGCCTGGTGGGCTACAGTCCATGGGATCACAAAGAATCAAACATGACTCACAGACACTTTACTTTATTAGCCCTCATTATTAAACTCAACTGAGTATGTGCTGAGGGCCTGCTTAGCACTGACTAGGCACTGTGATAAGGGGAGGGATTACAAAGGAAGGGTAAGACCAGTTGCTTATTTTTAACTTGCCTGTTCATGATCTAACTGGGGAGACAATAGCCAATTTAGAGACTGTTTTGTGATGATCTCAAGCCCATCAATAAGCATTGTTGTGGTTGGATCAACCCTTGTGTTTCTTATTATGATTGTAAGATGCTTTTAGTATTAACCATCAAGAAACTTTGAAAAAAAGGTTTCTTATTCTAGGACCTGGAAATTATACAGCCCACAGTGAGGTGAGGAGAGGGGTGCTGGAGAGGGAGTGTGGGGACCTTTAATTTCGCTTCTACTGGGGTTGAGGGTGAGGGTCTAGGGCTTCCCAGGTTCACTCTTTATTGATGAATGTAAAATAAAAAAAGAAAGAGTTTAAAGCACAGGAATAGAAAAGATGGGTGGCCCCAATGATCAGTTATTGAAATCAACCAAGATCTGTGAAACAAAGGGCCTCTTTGCCGGACTCTATACCTAGGCAGGAGGCCTGCACTGTCTTTATTCAGATAGCGATAGTGGATGCCAGGCAATCAAAGCTGAAGTCATGCATTTGCATTACAAAAAGAAATATCAGCTGTCAGGGTTGACACTGCAGGGATGCACATGTATCCTGAATGGCAGGCAGGGTGATGCCCGCAGCTTTTCTTCAAGGGACAGGGAAAGAAACCCAGTGTCACTGGTTGAGAAAGATGCTGCTTCTCTTCTCATTTCATGTTCTGTCCTAGGTAGAGCTCATCCACCCCCATGGCTTTCAGAACCCTTCATCTATTCATATAAATAATCCCCAGATGTCTGTCTCCAGCCCAGATCTTTCTTCTGAATTCCTGATCCAAGTATCAAATGATCTCTTTGAAATCTCCTCTTGAGAGTCTCACATTATTTCAAAATTAGGTGGTTCAAACTCTGGCATTCCCTCTCCACCTCTGCTCTGTCATCCCCATTAGAAGGCACCTGAGACCAGTGAGTGATTCTTCCCCCTTCTCGTGCCCACATCAGTCCGTCCCCAGGTCCTATCGACTCCGCCTCGACCTTGACTCTGGCCGCTGCTCTCCATCCGGTCCACCTTCATGCTGTCCCAGTCTTCAGCACTCTCTGCCTCTGTGCCTACACCTCCAGCAAGCACCTCGGTTCCGTCTTGCCCGTCAGTCCTTTCACTGGAGATGAGCCAGGGCTGGGGGTGGGGTGTGGGAGGGGGGTGTAAAATGTAAAAGTGCTGATGAAGGTCAAAAAAGCTTTGCATTGAAGAAACTTGGAATCTCACTGAGAACTCAATAGATGAATAAGGATATGGGCAAAGGCAGAGATTAAAGGCAGAAATACCAAATAATATGGAGCTCTATAGATACAGGGCCTGCAAACATATTCATTTTCTTTGTCCTATTAGTACCCTCTGATTCCACATTTTCCTTACAGTTTTTGCTTATATGCTGTTTCCTCTTACAACTCAATGTCTTTCCTTGGCTGCTGCCTCCTTCAAGGCCAAGTGACTCCATCTTTTCACATGAAAACTCTGATTACTCTAGACCTCCACTTTCTATGATGATAATTGTAAGTATATTTTCTAATGCATGGCAGACATTGTGCTGATATCTAATCCTCCCAACCCAGTCACTGGTATTGATGCTATTTTGAGCCCCATTTTACATATAGGGAAGCTGATGTCGAATCTGCCTGCCAAAAAAAGAAACTTAAGTTCAACCCCTGGACCAGGTGGGAAGATCCTCTGGAGAAAGAAATGATAATCCACTCCCGTATTCATGCCTGGGAAATCCCAAGGACAGAGGAGCTCGGTGGGCTACAGTCCTTGGGGTAGGAAAAGAGTCAGACACAACTTAGCAACTGAACAACAAAAGCTGATGTACAGAAACACTTCACTACTGGGACCAGGGTAGCCTCCATATTGATGCATATCAATATGCATATCAATCAATGGCATATTATTTTGAATGAAAGTAACTTAAGAAAGAGATGAGGCAAGGCCACTGTGACCCTCCTCTCTGTCGCCCTGAAAGCAGAAAATAAATCTCTCACAAAACACTTGAGGGTAGAAGGACACTCTTATCACCAGAGATAGAGAGTTCAGGGCCAAGAATCCTGTATAAGCAGATCTTGTTACTTCTTTAATTTACTACCCAAGCTCAAACCGTTCACATTCTTTATTAATCAAGCACCTAAACCTAAGTTTCTTTGTCCTGTCAAATCGTCACAAATTATTGTTTGTCTAAAGAGTATAAAAGCTGCCTCCTTTGGAGAATTCCCTGGTGGTCTGGTGGTTAGGACTCCACACTCTCACTGCGCAGGATTCAACTCCTGGTCCAGGAGCTAAAATTCCATAAGCTGTGTAGTGCAGCCCCTCACCCCAAAAACAGCTGCCTTCTTTGGCCATTTTCAGGTCTTCTATGAGACCTTCCATGGGCATGAATTAAAATGTGTTTCTTTTTCTCTTATTAACCTGTGTTGTATAAGTTTTTAGTATTACTCCAACCACAAGAATGCAAGTTGTGCAGAGGGAACATTTCCCCCTTCCCGACAAATTGTATCAAGAACTTCCTAGGATCCAGGTCTGTGGAAATTCAGACCTTTTTTTTTTTATCTTTTATTTACTTATTTTATTTTGGAGCCACACCAGGCACCTTGCAGGATCTCTGCATAGGTTCCTGCTTCAGAGGCTGAACCCATGTCCCCTTCAGTGTAATCACAGAGCCTTAGACACTGGACCACAAGGGGCGAGCTTAGCCTGAGCTCTGAACCAATCCTCACTGCCCCTGAGAGCTTTAGAGTAGTTCACACCTTGTGCTACCCAATTCCCATTCCTTCCTGCACTCGCCTGCGCAGCTATGTCCGTGCCCACGAGCCTCGCTGAGATGCTGCACAGTTACAGGAAAGTTCGACCCTCTGCCAATGGGCAATCATAAGTGTGCTGTCCTCACAAAGAAGAGAGTGCTGTATTAGACTAGTGCCTCTCACACGCTTCCAAGTAGCAGCTCTCTCCCTTTCCTGTCTCTCGAAACCAGGCTAAAGGTCTCCCCTGTCTTGGCAGGAGCAGCTACATAGCCAACCAGTGCACCCAGGCCACCTGCCAATAGGCTGAGCACACTGTCCTCCATACGGGGTCTTCTTCTCCATCCTCCTGGGCATCCGAGTGGGGGAAGCTGTCTTGTGCCTCAGCCATGTTGTTAGTGGACTCTGACATCTTCTGCGATACATGTGTCCGAAAAGGACAGGTTGGTGAGCTAGAACCCAGGAATTTTCAAGTCATATCCCCTGAACGATTCCTCACATCTCCCTCCTGCCCTGACCCCATACTCCCAGAGGTACTCCAGTAATTGGGAAATGCCTTTTGAAATGCATAACTTCATTTGCCACTTGGGGCTTAATTTTCTTTCAGGAGAATGTAACTGACTTATGACCAGCCTAAGAAATTGCAACTGATTGGCAGGGTGTCCTGGATTCAGGAGGACTGGATTTGGTGAATATCAATCCCCAGCGTACTGAGAAGCTGAAGAAAAGTCCCTAGTTTTAATAAAATTCATCAATTTCAATCTTCTTTGCTGGAATCTGGATTGTCATTTCCCCCAAATATTCTCTGAGAATAATATAAGAAGTCATAGGGCTGTAAATATTTTTTAACATTTTTAACAATAATAATAATAGAGACCTAATTGTACTCAGTTGTTTCCATATTCCAGGCCAGGTGCTAAGCACTTTATCTACATTATTTCAGTTAATCCTACAAAAAAGTAGCAGTACAATGTCATCATACTGAGAAAGGACTCGGGTTCAGAGAGGTCCAGTTACTTATCCAAAGTCAATGAATCTAAGTTTTTAGCTTGAACCTGTTTCCAACATTTATATTCTTGACCACTCTCTCTTTAGTATTCAAACCACTGGACTAGCTCTGTGGATTATAATAGATGTTATTCATTTACCAAACAGGGGGTGAAGGAGATTCTGTGGTCAAGTTAAACATCATGTAATAGGTTTCTCTGCTGCAGGACTTGTCAGAACCTTTACAAAGCCAGTGTGTGGAGCTAATATCCAGGAGAAGAGTAGCAAACGCACAATTTCCCAGAAGTCTTATTTGAGCACAAAACGCGTTTCTACAGAGAAATTTTTAACTGGGCTAATATTTCCATGGAGCACACTTTGAAAAGGACTGCATGACTTTACCTCATCACTACCTCATGAGACTTGCCCAAGCCACTAGAGAACAGAAGAAAATATAGGACAAAACAGGTGAGGTAGACTGCTCTCCGTGTTTTGAAAAAAGAAAAAAATTTTTCTATAATTGCTGGAATCAGAAGTTTGCTTTTCAGACTTCCTTGCTGTCTTTGCAGAAAATTTTATTTTTTTAACTTTTATTGATGTATAGTTGATTTACAATGTTGTGTTAGCTTCAGGTGTACAGCAAAGTGATTCAGATATGTATGTCACATATACATATATGTGTATATATCTGAATGTATGTACATATATTCTTTTTCAGATGCTTTCCTACTTAGGTTATTACAAGATATTGAATATAGTTTCCTGTGCTATATAGTAAGTTCTTATTGTTTATTTGTTGTTTATCTTTTTTATATTCTATAAATATGTATTATAACATATAGTAGTATGTATCTATTAATCCCAACTTCCTAATTTTTTATCCCTCTCCTTCAGTAGCCATAAGTCTGTTTCTATGTCTGTGAGTCTGTTTCTATTTTGTAGGTAAGTTTATTTACATCTTTTTTAGATTCCACAAATATTATATGATATTTGTCTTTCTCAAAACAAACTTTTTTATTTTTTAATATAAATTTATTTATTTTAATTGGAGCTTATTGCTTTACAATGTTGTCTTGGTTTCTGCCCTACAACAACATGAATCAGTCATAAGTATACATGAAACAAACATTTTTAAGAACTCAGTCTTTTTTTGAGATTAGTTGTTTGTCAGTTGCTTCATTTGCTATTATTTTCTCCCATTCAGAAGGCTGTCTTTTCACCTTGCTTATAGTTTCCTTTGTTGTGCAGAAGCTTTTAATTTTAATTAGATCCCATTTGTTTATTTTTGCTTTTATTTCCAGTATTCTGACAGGTGGATCATAGAGGATCCTGCTGTGATTTATGTCAGAGAGTGTTTTGCCTATGTTCTCCTCTAAGAGTTTTATAGTTTCTTGTCTTACATTTAGATCTTTAATCCATTTTGAGTTTATTTTTGTGTATGNGCTTTCAATTTTAATTAGATCCCATTTGTTTATTTTTGCTTTTATTTCCAGTATTCTGACAGGTGGATCATAGAGGATCCTGCTGTGATTTATGTTGGAGAATGAGACATTATTTAGAAAATACTGCATACCATACTATTCACATAGACTCTTGAGAAATAATAAATGAGAATCCATCATTCAGTACAATAAAACACCTAACTTTTGAAGGAACAGTGGTTACCTGTCTTACATGTAAGGTGATTAAATCTTTTCCCACCTTCAAAGGTAAAAAGTAACCATGTAAATAATATCCTGTATCAACAATACAGAAAAAGATCACATGCTCAGTGAAAAGAAGCTCAAACATCTAAATGTTTTTAACATTTTTTAAATTAACATTTTTTAATTGAAGGATACTTGCTTTAAGAATTTTGTTGTTCTCTGTCAAACCTCAACATGAATCAGCAATAAGTATACTTATATCCCTTCCCTTTTGAATCTCCCTCCCATCTCCCTCCCTATCCCATTCCTTTAGGTTGATACAGAGCCCCTCTTTGAGTTCCCTGAGACTTACAGCAAATTCCCATTGACTATCTATTAAAAACAGACTAGTTCCAAATAGGAAAAGGAGTACGCCAAAGCTGTATATTGTCACTCTGCTTATTTAACTTATATGCAGAGTACATCATGAGAAATGCCAAACTGGAAGAAACACAAGTTGGAATCAAGATTGCCAGTAGAAATATCAATAATTTTATTACTCAGCCATTAAAAAGAATACATTTGAATCAGTTCTAATGAGGTGGATGAAGCTGGAGCCGATTATACAGAGTGAAGTAACCCAGAAAGAAAAACACCAATACAGTATACTTACACATATATGTGGAATTTAGAAAGATGGTAATGATAAACCTGTACGTGAGACAGCAAAAGAGACACAGGTGTATAGAACAGCCTTTTGGACTCTGTGGGAGAGGGTGAGGGAGGGATGATTTGGGAGAGTGGCAGTGTAACATGTATGATATCATAAGTGAAATGAATCACCGGTCTAGGTTCAATGCAGGATGTAGGATGCTTGGGACTGAGGCACGGGGATAGTCCAGAGAGATGGTGTGGGGTGGGAGGGAGGAGGTGAGGGTCGGGATTGAGAGTTCATGTACACTTGTGGCTGATTCATGTCAATGTATAGCAAAACGAATACAGTATTGTAAAGCAAAACAAACTGAAAAATAAAAATTAATTAAAATGAAAATAAAAATAAAAATAAAAACTAACTCCTGCAGGAAAAAAAAAAAAGAACTCAGTCTTCCATACAAGCCACGGAAGCTCCCAAAGAGGCATCAGGTTCTGCTTCAGGAAGCAGACTAATGGACCTTGCGTATCTGACTGCTCCCATAAATGATCATATCCAGGGCCCTTGCTGGCCACATGACACATTTGTACAAATTACTAATAGTAAACAAAGCCAGTGCTACAGTTGGCAAGTAGGCAGAGCTGATGGCAAATTTGTAAGAGGTGCCTTCTCTGCAGATTAATGCCTATTTGGGGTGGAATAATGTCTGCCCCTCCCCCACCCCCCAGAGTTCATATTTAACAGGAATGTGACCTTATTTGGAATCAGCGTCTTTGTTGAAGTAGCTAATTAAAATTAGGTCATACTAGATTAGAGTAGACTCTAAATCTAATGGACTTCCCAGGTGGCACCAGTGGTAAAGAACACACCTGCCAATGCAAGAGACATAAAAGATGCAAGTTGGATCCCTGGGTCAGGAAGATTCCTGGAGGAGGGCATAGCAACCCACTCCAGGATTCTTTCCTGGAGAATCCCATGGACAGAGGGGTCTGGCAGGCTGCAGTCCTTAGGGTCGCAAAAAGTTGGCTATGACTGAAATGACTTAGCACATGCACTAAATCTAATATGACCCATAATGACCTTGTGAGAACAAAAGAAGCACACACAGAGAAGGCCACATGATGGTGGAGGCAGAAA
Source organism: Aepyceros melampus (assembly GCA_006408695.1). NCBI lineage: Eukaryota > Metazoa > Chordata > Mammalia > Artiodactyla > Bovidae > Aepyceros > Aepyceros melampus. The sequence continues at coordinate 124,849 of SJXQ01003158.1, forward strand.
ATGAAGTTATGCTGCCACAAATGAAGTGACGCCAAAGATTGCCAGCAGCCACCAGGGACCACCAGGGACCACCAGCAACCACCAGTTACCACCATCAGCCACCAGTGACCACCAGGGACCACCAGCAGCCGCCAGGGACCACCAGCAACCACCAGTTACCACTAGCAGCCACCAGTGACCACCAGCGACCATCAGTGACCACCAGCAGCCACCAGCGACCACCAGGGACCACCACGGACCACCATCAGCCACCACTGGTCATCAGTGACCACCAGCGGCCACCAGCGGCCACCAGAGGCTAGGGGACGGACATTGTAGAAATTCTCTCCCTGAGCCTCCAGGACTTTTAGCCTCCAGGACTATGAGTGGATAAATTTCTGCTCTTTTTGGTGGTGGTGGTAGTGAAGGAGGTTGGCCACGCCGTGTGGCTTGCAGGATCTTAGCTCCCTGACCACAGGCTGAACCCAGGCTCTTAGCAGTGAAAGCACAGAGTCCTAACCACAGGACCAACAGGGAATTCCCAGATTTCTGTGGTTTTAAGCCAGCAGCAGCAGCAGTTAGTCGTATAGCAGTGCTCAGCTTCACGTACATTGTCCCTCACCAGGGCACAGGCAAGGCGGGCATAGGCTGCCTCCCTGCACCCAATCACCTTGACCTCTCATGGTTGTGCAGAAACATCCTACTCAGACAAAGGGGGCCCTGCTGATGTCACAAACACCCATCTGCCTTGCTACCCCAGGCTGTTCCTTCAGTTTCCCTTTAGCCCTCTGACTGACATGAAGCAGACACACAGCCCCCATAAAGGGAGGACCCAGAACCTGCAATGAGCCCAGCACTGCCCGGCCCCTGAGACTGTGCTCTCAGCCCTGACAGTGCTGAGGTGTCATCTCCTTGGGAAAACTGGGCTTTAGGGAGGCAATGTCTTTAAAAGAGTCAGTCTGTCACATTGAATGTCTCTATATGGCCCAAATACTGTTTCCCTGGGTGGGGGAAAAAATCCAAAGCAAAAAGTTTTATTAGCTTTTCTCCATTAAAACACCCTCTGTGTAAAGTGATGGATTTGAAGCAAGGGAGGAGAAAGGTTTTCTGCCTCCAGCAAAAGGCCTTCTTGTGGTTCCTCCTTTGGTGAGTAAAAGGAATGTGGAGTTAAAGACACCAAAGAACAAACACTTTGTGGCCAATAAAATGGGTGGAGGAGGCACAGAGCTGCCCTGGGGCGGGGCCCCAGCTCGTAAAGACAGCAGAGTTAGCTAATGCACTCCATCAAGGACTTTGGAGAGCAGAAAGAACACCACCAGCGTTTTAAACATGGGGCCAGCCAGAAAATGATTCATGATCAATCCACTAAAAAAAAGTGTTTATTGCCAAATGGAAAAGAACTCTCTGAAATTAAATAGAACAGTTGATTTTTGAAGCTGACTTAGGTCTACTCCAGCTACAGAACAATTATTTCCTGAGGTTTTACACTGTGTAAAACAAAGTGCCTAAAGAAAGGAGAGATGGCCAGGGCTCTCAGTTCTGGAAGGAGTTTAAGCAGAAGGAAGTTTAGTGCACAGCCACCATGATGTAAGGCAGAAGCACGGGAGGCAGGCACTTCTGCTTCAATCTCTGTCTCTGCACTTTTTATAACTCCTTACTCTCTCAAGAAAAGCCACATGTTTTCCAGATCAGAGATAACTGACATCGTTTTTTCCAAACTCACATTCTGGATATTTACAGTGTTTATATAACACAAAACATCTGTTATTGAAAATATATAGAAAATAGCTCTTCGTGATGACTTTACAGATTCTTTACCCTTTATGCTTTGTTATAGTATAACAGTTTCCACCTTTTCAGAATGAGAAATGAGAACTTGATTTTGACATTTATAAAATATGTTAGAAAATAGATTTTACTATTTTATGAAAATCTTCTAGAATATTCACCTTTCTGCTCTGTCTAGTGAAAAACTCTTATAGTTCTGACACTGACTTGAGAGAAACTTCATGGTTCAAAGTTTCATTTTCAAACCAGCATCCAATATTTCTTCCAAGTCATATGGGAAGAAATCATTTTAAAGGAGGGAGATGTAATATGGATAGTAGTGGGGCTCTAAGTAGCTTTGGAAAAAATGGAAATGTTTCTTTGACTAGAAACTATAAGGCTAAAGACAAAGGGAATTGTATATAAACACTGTCCTCTAAAACTGCTTCTCCCAGGAACATGAATGAACAATTTTGGAACTGCTATCCATGTATAAGGAAGTTGAATGGTGAGTGGTGGAAGCCAGGTTTCTCACTGCTGTAGGAATAATTCTCACAGATAAACAAAGAGGGGAAGTCTAGAATAATCCATGTAGTACTGGATTAGAGTCAAGGACATCAGTAGAAATTCATGTTTGGTTTAACATAGATTCAGGTGGATAGGTACAGAAATATAGATATGTGTGTATGCATGGGTTTATACACACAGGTATTTCCTGCTGAGAGAGCTAGAAGCAGTGACACCCTAGTAGCAATGAGCACACCCAGTTCCAAGATCTTGGTTTCTAATGTCATTCTCTACTAAAAGCAATTAGGGCCCCTTGAAGAAATGACTGATCCTAGGATAAGGATAAAGAACAAAGAAGAGTTGGAGCATATTACTGTGCCAGAAAGCAAGAAATTGCTCAAAAAGAAAACACACAGCACATGAAGTAAGCAAACTGAGGGGAAACAGGAGCCAACCTGTCATAGCTCCCAAGGCCAAAGCAGAATCAAATTGAGCAACAAAATAAGTATCAGACTATAGCCCAAGTATAAAATAAATAGCAATATCAATGCTGATATAAATAAATGATTAAATAAATAAGGAGAAAGAAACCAATCTTTTTAAGAAAATTTTCAAGTAATTTTTACAGATACTCCTGTCTCTATGAAATGGACTTCAGTCCCCCACCCCTTTAAGTGTGGACTGTGCTTCCAAAGGGCTTCTTCCATGGCTTGGTGGGTAAAGAATCTGCCTGCGATGAAGGAGACATGGGTTTGATCCCTGGATCAGGAAGACCTCCTAGAGAAGGAAATGGCAACCCACTCCAGCGGTTCCACAAATAGAGTGTGAAAAGTGGGGGGAAAGTAACTTTATAGTGCAGCCAACTATAAAACACCACCTTGGCCAGGTGACATTTTAATTGAGATTAACAGGGGCTTCCCAGATGGCACTAAGGGGTAAAGACCTTGCCTGCCAATGCAGGAGACAGAAGAGAAGCAGGTTTGATCCCTGGGTCAGGAAGATCCCCTAGAGGAGGCCATGGCAACCCACTGCAGTATCCTTGCCTGGAGAATCCCACAGGGAGCCTGGAGAGCTCCCTAGAGTCGCAAAGAGTTGGACACAACTGAAGTGACTATAACATCATCAGTAATATATCATGTTGATAGCAAATACTTTTTATATTATGTGATGAGCAGGGCACTTCACCTCTGTGATCTCCCTCCCAAAATCCATATGACAAAAATATCAGACAAACAAACTGAGAGTCATTCTATAAAATATCTGACCAACATGCCTCAAAATTATCAAGGTCATCAAAAACAAGGAAAATCTAAGAAACTATCATAGCCAAAAGGAGCCTAATGAGGCATGATAACTAAACACAATATCAGATCTTAGATGGGCTCTTGAAACAGGAAAAGGACGTTAGTCAGAAAACTAGTGAAATTCAAATAAAATGTAGTGATTGGTTAATAGAAATGTACCAAAGTTGATTTCTTAGTCATGACAAAATTACCATGGTAATGTAAGATGTTCACATGGGGAAAGAAAGTGAGGGAATATATGAACTCGCTGCATTACTGATGCAATTTTTCTATAATTCTAAAACTATTCTAAAATGCTTACAGGCATCAGTATAAACTATGTTTCGCTTAATATAGAAACACAAGAATAGTTACAGAAATGCAAATGCATGTATATGCATGGGTTAATTATATATACATTTGGCCTTTCATATCCACAGGTTCTATAACCACAGATTCAGCCAACCTCAGAGTGAAAATATTTGGTGAAAAAAATTCTAGAAAGTTTCAAAAAGCAAATTTTGAGTTTGCTCTGCTACAATTTTTTACATAGCATTTACATTGTAGGAGATATTATAGGCAATCTAGACATGGTTGAAAGCATACAGAAGGATGTGTGTAAGTCATATGAAAATAGGACACCACTTTTATGTAAGGATCATGTGCATCCTCAAGTTCTGGGATCTGCAGGAGTCCTAGAACCAGTCCTAGGCAGATACCAAGGGAAAACGGCATGTATATTTCCTTGCCGTGTCTGCTGAAAGAGCTAGAAGCAATGATATCCCAGTAACAATGAGCAAACCCAGTGCTCATTTTTATTATTTATTTTAAAATAATTTATTATTTAAATTTTATTAAATTTATTATTATTAAAAAAGAAAGAAAGAAATGGGTTTCTTTGACTAAGAGGCATTGAGCTTCCCAACCTATCCAAGCAGCAGTCCAGAATTATCCAAAATTGGACACAGACTTGTAGGGGAGCAAAGTTTGACACCCCAAAATGTCTCTTCTGCATGTGGATTATTTCCAACTGAAAAAAATCAAGGCCTTGAAAGACTCGGGAAGAAACTTTGACTTTCATCTTAAATGCGTGGAAGAATTTAGGTCTGTTCCCAGAATAGAGCTATCACTAGAGAATACTGCAAAAATATTATCCAGGGGTGGTGGGGAAACTTTAAGCAGGACCTAGAGATCAGAGCCTGCTCTGTGTCCCACTGTCTCTGTGTGGGCCCAGCCAACATTTATTTACCAAACATTTGCCTTTTCATCATCATGTGCATTACCTTCTTCTCATCCAAATTTCAAAAACACTACTCCTAAAAATCATACTTTGTCTTTAGTCAAAGGTGATATTTAAGGGCTTCAGCCATTTTGGTAAGATATTGCTTCTCTGGGCTCTCCCATGTATACATGTTATTAACTTCTGTTTGATTTTCTCCTGTTAATCCCTCTGGTATCACTTTAATCCTTAAGTCAGAAAAACCTAGAAAGGCAGAGGAAATTTTCTTCCTCCTAGACAGATTCAACTAGCTCTCCCTATGTTTAAGTAGCAGACCTTATCCAAAGATGCCTAAAGTGAATAAAACACTGTCAAGAAATACAAGGCTTTTTATGTAGGGACCCTGACTTGGCCTCTTCCTCCAAGGCTATGCTGAAAGTAGGTCTAAAGAAATTATGTCATGCCATGGAGACAAGGACCATGCCACCTGATTCCTGATAAATCAGCAGTTCGGCCCTAAATTAGCTTTGAAAATGGATTCATATCCTTGTGAATACAACAATAGAATCTGCTGGACTCCTTGATCCGGCATGTGTTCTTGCCCTCACGCTGTCTCACACCCACTGTAGCCTCTTACTCTCCTTGCAAACAATACTCTGAGAGGAACTGGCAATCCCCTGGTTTGAAGTAGGTGCCCCCTCTATCCCCGGGCAGACCTTCATTGCTGCACCCATGCACAATCCCTCAAGCCAGCTGTGATTCAAGATGTAGCTTATGCGTCTTAATAATTATGCCCAGGGTATAATAGGTTCTCAATAAATGCTTAGTGAATGAATAGACCAAAGAATGAATGAGTAAATCTTCCAAACTGCAAAGGGAAAGGGCTCTGGAAATGTAATTAAACAAAGTAGTTTATACAGACAGAATGTCCAGCTCTTTAAAAACTTAATTTCCCAGACATAGAGAACAGACTTATTGACATGGGGAAAGGAGAGGAGAGAGTGAGATGTATGGAAAGAGTAACATGGAAACTAACATTACCACAGGTAAAATAGATAGCCAACTGGAATTTGCTGTATGACTCAGGAAACTCAAACAGGGGCTCTGTATCAACCTAGAGGGGTGGGATGGGGAGAGAGATGGGAGGGAGTTTCAAAGGGGAGGGATATACGTATACCTATGGCTGATTCATATTGAGGTTTGACAGAAAACAAAAAAATCAATTATCCTTCAATTAAAAAATAAATAATTTTTAAAAAATAAAATAAAGCTGCTATAAACATTTGGAGGGGAAAAAAACTCAATTTCCTTCTTTTGTTTCCTCTCTTTCATCTCTCTGGCCAAGATGCTGAGATTTCTAAAAAGAAACAAAGTGAGTTCTGAGCAAAGTTTAGCTTGCAACTGTGGTTACAACTTACTCCTGTCACTCAACCACTACCCATCAGCTGGGATTATATGAAGCTCATCCTGTTCTAGGTAGTGATCTTGTGACATAAATAAAAATACACATTTTAATCTTCCTCCATTTCTGGCATGGAGCTTCTGAAACCTTTGGAATTTCAAGTGATGAGTGAATAAATACATCTTGTTATTTATCACAAGCCTCTTTCAAACTACAATATCAATAACCCCAGATATGCAGATGACACCACCCTTATGGCAGAAAGTAAAAAAGAATTAAAGAGCCTCTTAATGAAAGTGAAAGAAGAGAGTGGAAAAGCTAGCTTAAAACTCAACATTCAGAAAATGAAGATCATGGCATCCGGTCCCATCACTTCATGGCAAATAGATGGGGCAATAATGGAAACAGTGACAGAATTTATCTTCTTGGGCTCCAAAATCACTGCAGATGGTGACTGCAACCATAAAATTAAAAGACACTTGCTCCTTGGAAGAAAAGCTATGACAAACCAAAATAGCATATTTAAAAACAGAGACATTACTTTGCCAAAAAAGGTCCATCTAGTCAAAGCTATGGTTTTTCCAGTAGTCATGTATGAATGTGAAAGTTGGACTATAAAGAAAGCTGAGTGCCGAAGAATTGATGCTTTTGAATTGTGGTGTTGGAGAAGACTCTTGGGAGTCCCTTGGACCGCAAGGAGCTCCAACCAGTCCATCCTAAAGGAGATCAGTTTGGAAGGACTGATGCTGAAGCTGGAGCTCCAATACTTTGGCCACCTGATGCAAGAGATGACTCATTTGAAAAGACCCTGATGTTGGGAAAGATTGAGGGCAGGAGAAGGGGACGACAGAGGATGAGATGGTTGGATGACATCACTGACTCAATGGACATGAGTTAAGGTGGACTCCGGGAGTTGATGATGGACAGGGAGGCCTGGCGTGCTTCAGTTCATGGGGTCGCAAAGAGTCGGATATGACTGAGCAAATGAACTGAACTGAATTGACCTTTCAAACTACAGCTGAGTTTGTGTTAATGAGATGAATTTTGGAAAGCCCCAGGAGGTGGTGGTGGGGTGTGTAATTAACCAGGGGAATCAACCAGGATCAGAAGGTTAGAACTGTCAGACCTACTCCCAACCCCAGACCTCAAGGGAGGAAAGAAGGGCTAGAGATTGAGTTCAGTAAGCACAGGCCAATGATTTAATCAATCATGCCTATGGAATGAGCTCTCTGCAAAGCCAAAGAACAGAGTTCAGAGAGCTTCTGGGTTAGTGAACACCAGCGGTGCTGGCGGCAGAGTGGTGCGCTCCCCGCCTCACTACCCCGACAGGGCAGGGAAACACCATAAGCTTTGCCGCATGCCTTGTCCCTTGCATGTCTTCCGTATAGCTGCTCCTGGGTTATGTCCTTTTATAATAAACAGGCAATCAAGCAAGTAAACGGATCTTCTGGATTCTGTAAGCCAATCTAGCAAATTAATCAAGCCCAAGAAGGCTTCAGGGACTGTCTGAGGTGTGGCCAGCAGTCAGAAGCACAGGCGCCAGGGTGAGGGATGTCCTGTGGGACTGAGCCTCGACTGGGGGATCAAACACCACCTCCAGGCAGGGTCAGAGCCAAGTGAGATCCAGGACACCTACCTGGTGTACCTGGTGTGGGGAATACCACACATTTGCTGATGAGGATGGAAGCATTCAGAGCATGGTATGAGATAGAGTGAAGGAAACAAGTGAGTGGTTTTTTTCTTTACAAGCATAACACACAAAAACCTTCTAATGGTGTCTGGGATCTTTACATAAGCTGAATCATTCCAAAGCCCTTTTCCTGTGTGGTCATGCTTGACACTAAAACAGGCACATCACATAGTCCAAGGACAAACGGTTATCAGCATTGTACCAAGGATGACACCACGGCTCAGAGGTGGTTGTCCAAGATGAAGCAGACATGAGGCTCATCTTCTGACCCCAACCTGAACTTTTGACTCCAAGCCCATGGTTCCTTCCACAAATCTGCTTAAGTAGACACAGGAAAGACCCAGAGGGCACAGTGCTATGGGCTGGACTAGTAAGGGGGGCTGCAGGAGGAGACGAGCCAGAGCTGGGCAGAGAAGAGGCCTTTCCAGGCAGAGGGAACAGCAGCAGCAGAGGAAGGAAACAGGATGTCCCGGGGCCTCATGGAGGCACCAGAAAGAAGGCAGGCAACAGAGACAGTGGCGTGACCCTGTGCATTCCTTGGGGTGCAGAGGCTCGTCTATTTGTCAACTTTGTCACAGCCAAAGTGCCTCTGACCAGCATGAGGTACCCTCCGACATATTGCTGGGCTCAGATCATTTCAAGAATTTACTAAGATTATTAAGAAGAACATCCTACCTTATAAATGGAAAAAAGTAAGATTGAAAAGGAGGTTAAAATGATAAGAAAAGGATAATGTTACACATTCTAATGGCTGAGTCCTTTGACATTCCCCAAATCAAAGAAAATTCCACCATTGTGATGTGTGGGAACATTGCAAATATCTGGCAACCAGCAGGACCTGAAAGGAGATGAATAAAATGGACAGCTTTTGAACACACAGCTTGAAGATTAGCATGAACTTAACACACCTTAATAAATTAACAGTATAAGTATTAAGTATTAGTTGCTCAGTCGTGTCCGACTTTTTGCAACCCCATGGACTATAGCCCGCCAGGCTTCTCTGTCCATAGGATTCTCTAGGCAAAAATACTAGAGTGGGAAAAGGCAAAAAGATATGACACTGAAACATGAATTCCCCAGGTCAGTACATGCCCAATATGCTACTGAAGAAAAGTGGAAAAATAGCTCCAAAAGAATGAGAGGCTGAGCCAAAATGAAAACAGCGCCCAGTTGTTGATGTGACTGGTGATGGAAGCAAAGTCTAATGCTATAAAGAACAATATTGCATAGGAACCTGGAATGTTAGGTCCATGAGTCAAGGTAAATTGGAAGCGGTCAAACAGGAGATGGCAAGCGTGAACACTGACATTTTAGGAATCAGTGACTCTATGGAGTCAGCAAAAACAAGACTGGGAGCTGACTGTGGCTCTGATCATGAACTCCTTATTTGCAAAATTCAGACTTAAACTGAAGAAAGTAGGGAAAACCACTAGACCATTCAGGTATCAGTTCAGTTCAGTTCAGTCACTCAGTCGTGTCCAACTCTTTGCAACCCCACGAATCGCAGCACACCAGGCCTCCTTGTCCATCACCAACTCCCGCAATTTACTCAAACTCACGTCCATTGAGTCGGTGATGCCATCCAGCCATCTCATCCTCTGTCGTCCCCTTTTCCTCCTGCCCAAAATCCCTCCCAGCATCAGAGTCTTTTCCAATGAGTCAAGTCTTCACATGAGGTTGCCAAAGTACTGGAGTTTCAGCGTTAGCATCAGTCCTTCCAAAGAACACCCAGGGCTGATCTCCATGACCTAAATCAAATCAGTTACGATTATACAGTGGAAATGACAGATTCAAGGGGTTAGATCTGATAGACAGAGTGCCTGAAGAACTATGGACAGAGGTTCATTACATTATACAGGAGGTGGTGATCAAAACCATCACCAAGAAAAAGAAATGCAAAAAGGCAAAGTGGTTGTCTGAGGAGGCCTTACAAATAACTGAGAAAAGAAGAGAAGCAAACAGCAAAGGAGAAAAGGAAAGATATACCCACCTGAATGCAGAGTTCCAAAGAATAGCAAGGAGAGATAAGAAAGCCTTCCTAAGTAATCAATGTCAAGAAATAGAGGAAAACAATAGATCTGGAAAAGCTAGATATCTCACCAAGAAAATTAGAGATACCAAGGGAACATTTCATACAAAGATGGGCTCAATTAAGGACAGAATGGTATGGACCTAACACAAGCAGAAAATATTAAGAAGAGGTGACAAGAATAAACAGAAGAACTATACAAAAAAGATCTCCCATGACCCAGATAACTGTGATGGTGTGATCACTCACCTGGAGCCAGACATCCTGGAATCTGAAGTCAAGTGGGCCTTAGGAAGCATCATTATGAACAAAGCTAGGGGAGGTGATGGAATTCCAGATGAGTTACTTCAAATCCTAAAAGATGATGCTGTTAAAATGCTGCATTCAATATGCCAACAAATTTAGAAAACTCAGCAGTAGCCACAGGACTGGAAAAAGTCAGTTTTCATTCCAATCCTGAAAAGGCAATGCCAAAGAATGCTCAAACTACCACACAATTGCACTCATCTCACACGCTAGCAAAGTAATGCTCAAAATTCTCCAAGGCAGGCTTCAACAATACATGAACCATGAACTTTCAGATTTTCAAGCTGGATTTAGAAAAGGCAGAGGAACCAGAGATCAATTTGCCAACATCCGTTGGATAATGGAAAAAGCAAGAGAGTTCCAGAAAAACATCTACTTCTGCTTTACTGACTATGCCACAGACTTTGACTGTGTGGATCACAAAAAACTGTGGGAAATTCTGAAAGAGATGGGAATACCAGACCACCTGACCTGCCTCTTGAGAAATCTGTATGCAGGTCAAGAAGCAACAGTTAGAACTGGGTATTGAACAACGGACTGGTTCCAAGTTGGCAAAGGAGTGCATCAAGGCTGTATATTGTCACTCTACTTATTTAACTTATCTGCAGAGTATGTCATGCAAAATGCCAGGTTGGATGAAACACAAGCTGGAATCAAGATTGCCGGGAGAAATATCAATAACCTCAGATATGCAGATGACACCACTCTAATGGCAGAAAGTGAAGAGGAACTGAAGAGCCTCTTGATGAAGGTGAAAGAGGAGAGTGAAAAAGTTGGCTTAAAACTCAACATTCAAAAAAACGAAGATCATGACATCTGGTCCCATCACTTCCTGGCAAGGATGGGGAACAATGGAAACAGTGACAGACTTTATTTTCCTGGGCTCCAAAATCACTGCAGATGGTGATTACGGCCATGAAATTAAGACACGTGTTCCTTGGAAGCAATGGATGTGAGTTTGAGCAAGCTCTAGGAATTGGTGATGGACAGGTAAGCCTGGCATGCTGCAATCCATGGGGTCACAAAGAGTCGGACACGACTGAGAGACTGAACTGAATACACCTTAGACTAATGTAATTAGAAGTAGACTAGGACTTCCGCGGTGGTCCAGTGGATAAGAATCCACCATTAGATCCCTGGTCCAGGAAGATCCCACATGCTGTGCTGCAACTAATCCTGTGAGCCACAACTACTGAGCCCACGGGCGGCAACTACTGACCCCCATGCACTGGGAGCCTGTGCTCTGCAGCAAGAGAAGCCACCTAGAGGAGAAGCCCATGCACCACAAGGAAGAGCAGCCCGGCTCACTGAAACTGAGAAAGCCTGCAAAACAGCAGGGATGATCCAAAATTTTTTTAAAAGTAAGCTAATGCTTACTTATTCAGTCACTCCACAAATATTTGTTGAGCATCTACTATGTACCAAGAGCTCTTCTAGATACTGGGGGTAGAGCAGTGAACAAAGTTAAGCTTTGTTCTGGAGCTTTTAGTTAGTAAGGTGAGATGAATGACAAACATACATATTGGGTGCTGTTAAGTATTATGGAAAAAAACAACAGAGCAGCTGAAGCAGGCAGTAATGGTCTGGGCAGAGCAAAGACACATGGGTCATCATAATCAGAGGGCGGGAAGACCTCTCAGACGGTGGCTTTGACCTAAAGGAAATGAAGAAGTGATTCTTTGAGATCTACAAGACCTCTCAGACATGGTGGCTTTGACCTAAAGGAAATGAAGAAGTGATTCTTTGAGATCTACAAGTTTAAACACAATGAAAATGCTGCCAATAAAACTTGAAATTTTAAAGTTAAAGCTGTTTAAGTTTTCTTTAACTTTTGTGAAGTCTTTATTAATTTAGTTGGGGTGATGGGTATGGACTTAGGCTGCAAGACACAGAAGTCCGGTAGGTTCAAAGCCCCAGGAATGGTGTCACATCAAAAATACCTGTATAAACCACAACATGGGTGGACCTAGAGACTATTATGCTTAGTGAGATGTCAGACAGAAAAAGACAAATATTGTGTGATGTCACATGTGGAATCTAAAAAATACAACAAAATAGTAAATATAGCAAAAAAGAAGCAGACTCACAGACAAAGAGAACAAACTAGTGATGACCAGTGGGGAGAGGGGAAGGGGGAGGGGATCAAAAGATATAAATCATGATGCATAAAACAGATGAGCAACAAGGATATATTGTATAGCACAGAGAATTGTATTCATTGTCTTGTAATAACTTTAACTGAAGTATAATCCATGAAAACAGTGAATCACTGTGCCATACATATGAAATTCACACAATATTGTAGGTCAACTATACTTCAGTAAAAAAGTAAAAATGACCTGTAAGCAGTGGTATGGACACAATAGCTGCCAGAGCTTTCTCACGTTCACAGAGATTCTCAGGGAGCAAGAGGTCTGACTTGCTTTGCTTCTGCTCCATCCCACTGCCAATAATGAGCAGAATCAGTCTGATCTGGAGAAAATAAGCACAATGATACAGCCATCACTGAGATGACAGGTGTATCTGATTTTAAAGCTTAAAATGAATGCACATTTCTATCAAGTGCAAACCATCTGGGAAATACAAACAGAAACCCCTTTTGTCACTTGGGTCTCCAATACTTTCATCACTGAGATTAGTAAATGGTGATAATTTCTTTCTTTCTCATTTAGTCTGCAGAAAACAGAGGCATCTGCTTTGCCTTACATGGGCTGCTGATAAACCTCAAATGTTGGTGTTTTCTGGAGCTTCCCATGAGCCAGATGTGCCCTAAACGTAGCCCATAGGGAGCACTCCTTCCATTCTGGAGAGTGTCTTTATCATGCTCTCATGTTATGGTGCTGACACCAGCCTGCTGTAGTAACTCTCATAACTCAAATCCGGTGGCCTTGGTGACGAGGCAGCAGCAAAACAAGCAAAGCTCAGGGGAAAAATGAAACCAGCCCAGCTGCCAGCCCAGATGACCTGACTCACATCCTTCACGCCCAGAGGAAGTTGGGCTGGCCCCTCACAAACCTCTTACAAGCCAAATCGAGCTCTCTGAGCTGGACTGTTTGGGGAGAAAACTGGGAGCTTGTCCTTTAATTACTTAATTTCCTACAAAGCTCCAGAATCCAGGTACATGTCATAGTGCAGCCCCGAAGAGTCATATCTTATGCCAACAATGGCAGAAAGCACAACCACCCTCCACGGCCCATGTGTGCCGGACACCCATCTAATCAGCCCAGGCAGGGCCAAGGTGTGTGTATAACTAAAGTGACTTCCTGGGACTTCCCAGTAGTTAAGACTCTTCCATTGCGGGGAGCAAGGGTTCAACCCCTGGTCAGGGAACTAAGGTCCCCCATACTAGCAGTGTGGCTGGGGGTAAAAAGATGTGAGTTCCTGTCCAGACAGTGACTCTAATCAACTGAACTCAAGCAAATATCAGCTCTCTGGACCTTAGTTTCTTCATCTAGAAAATGAAGAGACTGAACAAAGTGGTCCTTAATATCTCTTCCAGCTTTTTATTTTAAAAGTCCTAGAGAAAAAATTCTAAAGACCAAAAGAGCTATGCTTAGTTGCTCAGTCACATCCAACTCTTTACAACCCCATGGACTGTTGCCCACCAGGCTCCTCTGTCCATGGGACTCTCCAGGCAAGAATACTGGCGTAGATTGCCCTGCCCTTCTCCAGGGGATCTTCCTGACTCAGGGATTGAACCCAGGTCTCCCACATTGCAGATGGATTCTTTACCATCTGAGCCACCAGAAGAGAGATATTTGTATGGAAATATCTGCCAAATATTCTCTCCAAATGTTCAGGAACAAGCAGTGCCTCTTCATGTATCTAACTGCTCCTTGCATCCTGTGCCTCCTTCCCAGAAAGGTGGTTTCCCAGAGAGGACCCACCAACCCCTACTGAGGGAGAGATTTCTATTAGAGCTGCCAAGGTTTCCTAAGACTCAGGATATCCCTCAGAGTGTGATCCACACACATCAGCTACCATCCCAGTCATTTGAACGAAGACGATTTACTATTAAGAATGGTTGTGTGCGCACTAAGTCACTTCAGTCGTGTCTGACTCTTTGCGACCCCATGGACTGTAGGCCGCCAGGCTCCTCTGTCCATGGGATTCTCCAGGAAGGAACACTGGAGTGGGCTGCCATGCCATGCTCCAGGGGATCTGCCCAACACAGAGATCAAACCTGCATCTTTTATGTCTCCTGCATTGGCAAGTAGGTTCTTTACCACTACCACCACCTGGAAAAATATTTGAACAGAGATGATTTAATATGAAGGGTTAACTAAATGAACTGTTGGAAGTGAAAGTGTTAGTCACTCAGTCCCGTTCAATTCTTTGTGACCCCATGGGCTGTAGCCCACCAGGCTCCTCTGTCCATGGGATTCTCCAGGCAAGAATACTGGGATGGGCAGCCATTTCCTTCTCCAGGGGATCTTCCTAACCCAGGGATCAAACCTGGGTCTCCAGCATTACAGACAGATTCTTTACCGCCTGAGACACCAGGGAAATTAATTGTTACTCAGCCATAAAAAAGAATAAAATAATGCCATTTGCAGCAACATGGATGGACCTAAAGGCTGTTATACTAAGTGAAGTCAGACAAAGACAAATATCATATGATACCACTTAAAACACGGATTCTAAAAAAAATGATACAAATGCACTTATATAAAACAGGAGAAGACTCATAGACGTAGAAAACAAATTTATGGTTACCCAAAGGGAAAACAGGGGTGGAGGATGAATTAGCAGTCTAGGGTTAACAGATACACACTACTATACATAAAACAGATAAACAGGGATCTACTGAATAGTGCAGAGAACTAAATTCAATACCTTGTAATAACCTATAATGCAAAGAATCTGAAAAAGAACATACATATTCCGAATCACTTTGCTTTGTGCCTGAAATATTGTATACTTCAATAAAATATAATGTACATATATATTTTTTAAAGTATTATGCTAAGTATAAGAACTAGATGCAAAAAAAAAAAAAAAAAATGCTTAGCCTTTTGAAAGCCTGAAAATGCCAAAAGAGAAGGCTAAGGTATCATAGAGACAGAAAGCGCAGATGTAGTCAGCCCCTGCGGTGGGGAAGCGAGGAGAAGAGGGTGGAACGGCTGAGACGCAGAGGCGGAGGAGCGGCGCTTCAGGCGGGGCCAGACCTCTCCGGAAGGGGCGCAGGGCAACGGGGGCTGACGGCCGCGTTGGCCGTGAGGCTGACCGCGAGGGCATCAGGAGCGCTGCAAGCTGGAGTCGCTTGCCGCTGTCGGAATAAACTGGCCTTAGCGGGAGGAGTAGCAGCAGCACCTGCGGAAATTCTGAGAGGCAGCCAGACCCAATCAGAAGGGCCGTGTCCGCTTCCCTTCCACCTCTTCCAGCCTGCCTCCAGCGCCCCCTACCGGCGCTACCTGGAGCCGCTGGCGAAGCGGCTTTGCAAATGGTGATTTACAGAGCCCCAGTGTCGGAGCCGGAGAACGCAATGGCACTGCACTCCGGTACTCTTGCCTGGAAAATCCCATGGATGGAGGAGCCTGGTAGGCTGTACTCCATGAGGTCGCTAAGAGTCGAACACGACTAAGCGACTTCCCTTTCACTTTTCACTTGTATGCCTTGGAGAAGGAAATGGCAACCCACTCCAGTGTTCTTGCCTGGAGAATCCCAGGAACAGGGGAGCCTGGCGGGCTTCTGTCTATGGGGTTGCACAGAGTCGGACACGACTGAAGTGACTTAGCGGCAGCAGTAGCAGCAGTGCTGGAGCCATGGCTCAGATGGTAAAGAATCTGCCTGCGATGCAGGAGACCTGGGTTTAATCCCTGGGTTGGGAAGATCCCTTGGAGAAGGGAAAGGCAACCCATTCTAATATCCTGGCCTGGAGAATTCCATGGATTCCATGGACTTGGACACGACTTAGTGACTTTCACAGTGTCGGAGCCAAGTACAGAAAAGTGTACTGAAGCTTGGAGACAATAACTTAATAAGTGACACAGTATTTTGAAACTAAAAAAGATACTGAATTTGTAATCTATTATACATAATGAACTTTTTAAAAAACTTCTCTATTGAGCAACCTAGAGCACCTTTTCTTTATCGTTAATGGATCTGAGTTCTTACACTTAAAGTTATGCTTTTAAGACCATTAAATAAATGCTCCCATAATACCTGGAAGGTGTCTACTTATCACATTTCATTCGGTTCAGTTCAGTCGCTCAGTCATGTCTGACTGTTTGCAACCCCATGGACTGCAGCACACCAGGCTTCACTGTCCATCACCAACACCCGGAGTTTACTCAAACTCATGTCCATCGAGTTAGTGATGCCATCCAAGCATCTCGTCCACTGTCGTCCCCTTCTTCTCCTGCCTTCAATCTTTCCCAGCATCAGGGTCTTTTCCAATGAGTCAACTCTTCACATGAGGTGGCCAAAGTACTCGAGTTTCAGTATCATTCCCTCCAAAGAAATCCCAGGGCTGATCTCCTTCAGAATGGACTGGTTGGATCTCTTTGCAGTCCAAGGGACTCTCAAGAGTCTTCTCCAACACCACAGTTCAAAAGCATCAGTTCTTCAGCGCTCAGCCTTCTTCACAGTCCAACTCTCACATCCATACATGACCACAGGAAAAACCATAGCCTTGACTAGACGGACCTTAGTCGGCAAAGTAATGTCTCTGCTTTTGAATATGCTGTCTAGGTTTGTCATAGCTTTTCTTCCAAGGAGAAAGCATCTTAATTTCACAGCTGCAGTCACCATCTGCAGTGATTTTGGAGCCCAAAAAAACAAAGTCTGACACTGTTTCCACTGTTTCCCTATATATTTATTGGCCATGAAACGATGGGACCAGATGCCAAGATTTTGGTTTTTTGAGTGTTGAGTTTTAAGCCAATTTTTTCACTCTCTTCTTTCACTTTCATAAGAGGCTCTTTATAATCACATTTCATTACATGTCCAATTATTCTGTCACGCAGTAAACTGTTTGGTGCTTATCTGGTATCATCTTTTATTCTGGGTCCTGGGTTCTTAGTTATGTGATTTTGGGTCGTTGTTATTCACTCACTCAATCATGTTCAACTCGTTGCAATCCCATGAACTGCAGCACGCCAGGCTTCCCTGTCTTTCACCATCTCCTGGAGCTTGCTCAAACTCATGTCCATTGAGTCCATGATGCCATCCAATCATCTCATCCCCTGTAGCCCTCTTCTTCTCCTGCCCTCAATCTTTCCCAGCATCAGGGTCTTTTCTAATGAACTGGCTCTTCACATCAGGTGGCCAAAGTATTGGAGCTTTAGCTTCAGCATCAGTCCTTTCAATAAATATTCAGGGTTGATTTCCTTTAGGGTTGACTAGTTTGATCTCTTTGCTGTCCAAGAGGCTTCTCCAGCACCACAATTTGAAAGCATTAAATGGTGCTTTGGTTCTCAGCCTCCTTTATGGTTCAACTGTCACATCCATGCACGGCTATTGGAAAACCCATATCGACCTTTGTTGGCAAAGTAATGTCTCTGCTTTTTAATATGCTGTCTAGGTTGGTCATAGCTTTTCTTCCAAGGAACAAGTCATCTGAAATGGAGTTCCTCTGGTTGGATGATGAAGGAAAGGGTAGTTTCTCTAGAAGATATAATTAAAATGTTGTGTCCTTTCAATAAATATTCAGGGTTGATTTCCTTTAGGGTTGACTAGTTTGATCTCTTTGCTGTCCAAGAGGCTTCTCCAGCACCACAATTTGAAAGCATTAAATGGTGCTTTGGTTCTCAGCCTCCTTTATGGTTCAACTGTCACATCCATGCACGGCTATTGGAAAACCCATATCGACCTTTGTTGGCAAAGTAATGTCTCTGCTTTTTAATATGCTGTCTAGGTTGGTCATAGCTTTTCTTCCAAGGAACAAGTCATCTGAAATGGAGTTCCTCTGGTTGGATGATGAAGGAAAGGGTAGTTTCTCTAGAAGATATAATTAAAATGTTGACTTGAGCTGGCATGTTGGTTCATCCTCTACCCCTCTCCCAACACTATCCACAGCCCCTTCCTCCATATGGTCGCTTACATTCACATTCATCCACCCACAAAACAGCTTGTGGGAAAGAGATCCAAATATACCCATGTCACTAAGTGAAGAAAGCAAGGCTAATGCAGCTTTGTAAGAAGCTGAGCTATTAGTATTTATACCCAGGTGCTCGGATTTAATATTCAGGACTCTGCCCACCACACCAGGATGCCCTCTGCACAAATGACTTTATCAGATTGGCTGATGGTGTAGACTTCCTGAGGGAAAGTCAGAAATTATTCCATACAGTCCCCAAGCAGGCATAGGGCACCTGTAGCCCCACATCAGTGCACACAGCCAGCCAGGCCGCCTCTCTTGGCTGAAGACAGATGGCATCTCACCTGAAATCCTGCAGGAAGGCAATGCTGGGCAGCCTCCTAGCAAACTAAGGACAACAGAGAGCCTCACCATGTTCACAATGAACAAAGTCTGAGAACTCTCTGAAAGAACACCCAGGCTTCTTTGTATCAACAATGACATTGCTCAGCCAATAGCCATTATATATATTATAGATGCTTACAAATATATATATAAATATATATGCGAATATATTGTATAGATTATACATTATATAATATATATAATGTCTTTACATATAATATATATATTATATAATTTGCATATATAATCTATCTAACCTTGGCCAAGTAAGTGCAATGGCTTCTGAGGGATGCATGGGATTCTCCCAAGCATTGCCTCAGAGGTGCAGATCTGTTCCCAGACTGGTTTCTTGAGAGTTTAACTTTGGCCCAAATGCCTCGCTCAGATTCGCAGACTCCTCAGAAGACTGTTCACTATAGCACTGAATTTTGACCTCTTTACATTCACTATAGCACTCATTTTGACCTCTTTAGAGTTGGCAACTTGATTTTGCTCTGTGTTTGGTTTTTATCACAGACCTGAACACCAGCACATACACACACTTGCCCCTAGTGCTAGGAACTCCCATGCGTTGACTATTACAAGCTCTGATTGCCATGCAAATAGAAAGACTACTCTAGTCTTCTCCTTCTCACCCCCTATCCCTATACACAACTAACAGAAGAGGGGATTGGCTCAATGAAGAAAGCCAGAGCCAAGGAGAAAACCCAGATGACCCCCATCTACATTAATGAAGGAAACAACTATAGAGATCCCTCCTGTTATACATGTGGGACACCGGGCTAGGCAGTGAGGTTAACACACCTCTGTGTGGTGTAACACATCTTTGATGTTCACAGATTATTTAATTGCCCTGTATCCCCAATAGCAGACAAACAGATCAATGAGAACTGGCAAAACTCCTTGAAAAATGGGCCATGGCCTTTCATCTCAGAAATTTCAAAGACCCTTTGCAAACGTTCATTAGGCCCAACCCCATTCCGTAGGCAGTGGGTGGAAACACAAGCCATAAACTGAACTCTGTATCTCTTCCAGCCCAATCACACAATCACCTCCTTCCAGTAGGATCTAATTAAGTATTTTGGTCTACTCATTCACTATTTCTTCTTTTCAGTGCTCAGGGGAGCTAGCCAGGTGCCGTCTTTACAAGGAAGCAGCCATGTTCCTGCAGAGTGGCCTTCCTTTCTAAGGAGTGTATGATGATCTGCGGGAGAGCAGACACAACAAGAAAAAGAAGCAGACGCCAACGACTGTGTATAAAATAGGCAAACAGCAAGGTCCTACAGCATAGCACAGGGCACTATAGTCAATATCCTGTAATAAATGATACAGAAAGAACATGAAAAAGTATACATATGTGTGTGTACATGTATATACATACAACATTATAAATCAATTATGTTGTTGTTGTTTAGTCGCTCTGTTGTGTCTGACTCTTTGCAACCCCCTGGACTACAGCACGCCAGGCTACCCTGTGCCTCACCAACTCCCAGAGTTTACCCAAACTCAGTCCATTGAGTCAGTGATGCCATCCAACCATCTTGTCTTCTGTCATCCCCTTCTCCTCCTGCACTCAGTCTTTCCCAGGATCAAGGCCTTTTCCAGTGAGTCAGTTCTTCGCATCAGGTGGCCAAAGTTTTGGAGTTTCAGCTTTAGCATCAGTCCTTCCAATGAATATTGAGGACTGATTTCCTTGAGGGTTGATTGCTTGGATTTCCTTGTAGTCCAAGGGAATCTCAGGAGTCTTCTCCAATGCCACAGTTTGAAAACATCAATTTTTGGGCACTCAGCCTTCTTTATGGTCCATACATGATTACTGGAAAAACCAAAGCTTTGACTATATGGACTTTGTTAGTAAAGTAACATCTCTGCTTTTTAGTATGCTGTCTAGGTTGGTCATAGCTTTTCTTCCAAGGAGCAAGTGACTTTTAATTTCATGGCTGCAGTTATCATCCACAGTGATTTTGGAGCCCAAGAAAATAAAGTTTGTTTCTACTGTTTCCCCATCTATTTGCCATGAAATGATAGGACTGTATGCCATGATCTTCGTTTTTTGAACGCTGAGTTTTAAACCAGCTTTTTCACTATAATCTTTCACCTTCATTAAGTTCTTCAGTTCCATTTCACTTTCTGCCATAAGGGTGGTGCCATCTGCATATCTGAGGTTATTGATGTTTCTCCCGGCAATCTTGATTCCAGCCTGTGCTTTATCCAGCGTGTCATTTTGCATGATATACTCTGCCGATAAGTTAAATAAGCAGAGTGACAATATACAGCCTTGAAGTAATCCTTTCCAAGTTTTGAACCAGTCCATTGTTCCATGTTCAGTTCTAACTGTTGCTTCTTGACCTGTACACAGATTTCTCAAGAGGCAGGTCAGGTGGTCTGGTATTTTCATCTCTAAGAATTTCCCACAGTTTGTTCTGATCCACACAGTCAAAGGCTTTAGCATAGTCAATGAAGCAGAAGCAGACGTTTATCTGGAATTCTCTTGCTTTTTCAATGATCCAACAGATGTTGGCAATTTGATTCTGATTCCTCTGCCTTTTCTAAATCCAGCTTGAACATCTGGAAGTTCTCAGTTTATGTGCTGTTGAAGCCTAGCTTGAAGGATTTTGAGCATTAATTACCTTGCTAGCATGTGAAATGAGTGCAATTATGCAGCAATTTGAACATTCTTTGGTGTTGCCTTTCTTTGGAATTGGAACGAAAACTGACCTTTTCCAGTCCTGTGGCCACTGTTCAGTTTTCCAAATATGTTGGCATATTGAGTGTACTTTTACAGCGTCATCTTTTAGGATTTGGAATAGCTCACCTGGAATTCCATCACCTCCACTAGCTTTATTCATAATCATGCTTCCTAAGGCCCACTTGACTTCACATTCCAGGATATCTGGCTTTAGGTGAGTGATCACATCATTGATTAAAAAAAACAACAACAACTTTTAAGCAAAGTAGCACAGACTGAGGTGAGTCTCTGGCTTTTATCTTCAGAGCATTTGTTCACCACCCAAGGATAAAGAAGCATCCATCTGACCACACTCCATATATTCTATTTCTCATAGTAAGTAGCTTGTTTTGAGTGCCTATTGTGTTCTCAGTGCTTTGCACACTTCATTCCATTATCTGGCTAAGAGATTACCTCTGGAATCAGCAAGATGTGGGTGCATGCATTTTCCTCACAAAATAGCTATAGCTAAAATAGGCATTTGAACTTAAACAAGATTAATTGCCTTTGGAGCTCAGTTTCTTCATCTGTAAAATGGAAATAATGATCCTATCAATCACAAAGAGTTGCTGTGAGAATTAGATGAGTAAACTCCTGTGAAGCAGTTAACATATGCCCAGCACCATTTCAATGCTCAATAATTATTAACTAATATTAAAGTTCACCACAACATCATGAAACAAGTATCTGAGACCACGTAGACTTCCCAGGTGGCACAGTGGTAAAGAATCCACCTGCCAGTGCAGGAGACACAAGAGATATGAGTTCAGTCCTGGGTCGGGAAGATCCCCTGGAGAAGGAAATGACAACCCACTCCAGGATTCTGCCTGGAAGATAACATGGTCAGAGGAGCCTGGCGGACTACAGGCCAAGGGGTCACAAAGAGTCAGACACAACTGAGCACAACACAGCAGCGTTCCATTCC
>SJXQ01003159.1:0-19690 GCA_006408695.1 Aepyceros melampus
AGGAGATCAACCCTGGGATTTCTTTGGAAGGAATGATGCTAAAACTGAAGCTCTAGTACTTTGGCCACCTCATGTGAATAGTTGACTCATGGGAAAAGACCCTGATGCTGGGAGGGATTGGGTGCAGGAGGAGAAGGGGACGACCGAGGATGAGATGGCTGGATGGCATCATGGGCTCAATCACGTGGGTCTGGGTGAACTCCGGGAGTTGGTGATGGACAGGGAGGCCTGGTGTGCTGCGATTCATGGGGTCACAAAGAGTCGGACACAACTGAGCGACTGAACGGAATGGAAAACGATTACAGCACTTATTTGCATAGGCCAGGAATATATAAGGTGGCCACAACTGGGTCCTTCCCTGTGGCTTAGCTGGTAAAGAATCCACCTGCAATGCAGGAGAGCTGATTTTGATCCCTGGGTTGGGGAGATCCCCTGGAGGAGGGAAGGGCTACCCACTCCAGTATTCTTGCCTGGGGAAGTCCATGAACTTAGTCCATGGGATTGCAAAGAGTCAGACAGGATTGAGTGACTTTCACTTTCACTTTTCAACTGGGCCATGAGTGAAGTACTGTGGTGGCAGAGACAAGTAGAAAGATGCAACAGACTGAGACACACTTACCTTAGTGGAAACTCCTCCCAGTGCCCATGGAAGCAGGACTTGTGAGTGGGGAAGGGGATTGCAGTGGTAGTTCCGCCCCTTGCACACCACTCATCACTGATGCCTTATTTCCTAGGCAGATGATGTATCCTCTAGGAGCATCCCTGGCCATGAAGCCCCTCACTCCTGTCTGCTCAAGTTTTCTCTGTGAAGCCAATAGAACATCTCCCTGGATATGTTCTCCTAATCCCATGCTTTAGCACTCAGTCCCCACAGGCATTGGCAGCTCCCTGTCTCAGGCTGGAGCACCAAGAGATGATTCTAAAGAGTGTTTTTGGTGGCAGTGCTCAGGACCCCAGAGCCAATATGAGTGGAAGAGGCTTTGGTTTGAAGGGTGGGCAAGATTACTGAGGTCAGAGCCCTTCCCAGTGTCTTTGGGCAGGGAAGGAGTTTGCAATGGTGACCATATTGCTTTCACATGACTCAACAATGTTTTCCTGATTCTATGGTGTCTCATGCTCCTTCAGATATTTATCTGGTTATATAGTTCCTTAGTCCTGTCCTTTCACAGACAGTAGCTGCCCCTACCCAGGGTCTATACTCCAAACCTCACTTTTCAGGACCTGCCCACCCCCACTCCGATACATCCAGAGACACATAACTTCAGCTGGGGTGTGCATGGCAATGACACAGATCATGTTCACAATTCTTACTTTGTCCTTCCTTCCACAGACTGGATGCTATGTTCCCCTCCAGTCCTCTAAAGGTCCCTTTCTCCCCCAGCTGATGTCCCTACTGTGAATGTGCTTTCCTGAGTACAGGAAATTGCCTCACCTTCAGTTCCCTACAAAGGGAGCTGGTCCTTTCCCATTTCCTATTTTCTTCATCCTTTTTGTCCTTCTTTTGTCCTACCTGTTGCATGGGGATTCATCTTGTCCTTTTAGGTGTCTGAGTCTTCTGCTAGTGTTCAGTAGTTGCTCTATGAGTATTGTTAATTTTTACATGTATTCTTGATGTACCTGTGAAGAAAGGTGTATTACACATTATTCAATTCCACCATTTTGACTCCTTCCCCTCCTATTTTTAATTTTTTGAGGACCCTACATAGTTTTTTAAATAATGACTCTAGCTGGTCCTTTCCCATTTCCTATTTTCTTCATCCTTTTTGTCCTTCTTTTGTCCTACCTGTTGCATGGGGATTCATCTTGTCCTTTTAGGTGTCTGAGTCTTCTGCTAGTGTTCAGTAGTTGCTCTATGAGTATTGTTAATTTTTACATGTATTCTTGATGTACCTGTGAAGAAAGGTGTATTACACATTATTCAATTCCACCATTTTGACTCCTTCCCCTCCTATTTTTAATTTTTTGAGGACCCTACATAGTTTTTTAAATAATGACTCATAAATTTACATTTTCACCAACAGTATCAGTTCAGTTCCTTTCAGCTGCTCAGTCATGTCTGACTCTTTGTGATCCCATGGAATGCCACACACCAGGCCTCTCTGTGCATCACCAACTCCCACAGTTTACTCAAATTCATGTCCAGTGAGTTGGTGATGCATCCAACCATCTCAACCTCTGTTGTCCCTTTCTCCTCCCACTTTCAATCTTTCCCAGCATCAGGGACTTTTCCAAGTAGTCAGTTCTTCCTATCAGGTGGCCAAAGATGGAACTTCAGCTTCAGCATCAGTCCTTCCAATAAATATTCAGGACTGATTTCCTTTAGGATGGACTGGTTGGACCTCCTTGCTGTCCAAGGGACTCTCAAGAGTCTTCTCCAACACCACAATTCTAAAGCATCAATTCTTTGGTTCTCAGCTTTCTTAATTGTTCAAATCTCACATCTATACATGACTACTGGAAAAACCATAGCTTTGACTAGACGGACCTTTCCTGGCAAAGTAGTCTGTGCTTTTTAATATGCTATCTAGGTTGGTCATAGTTTTTCTTTCAAGGAGCAAGCCTTTTTTAACTTCATGGCTGCAGTCATCATCTCCAGTGATTTTGGAGCCCCCCAAAATAAAGCATGTCACTGTTTCCCCATCTATTTGCCATGAAGTGCTGGGACCAGATGCCATGATCTTCATTTTCTGAATGGTGAGTTTTAAGCCAACTTTTTCACTCTCCTCTTTTACTTTCATCAAGAGATTCTTTAGTTTTTCTTCACTTTCTGCCATAAGGTTGGTCTCACCTGCATATCTGAGGTTATTGATATTTCTCCCGGCAATCTTGATTCCAGCTTGTGTTTCATCCAGTCCAGCATTTCTCATGATGTACTCTGCATCTAAGTTAAATAACCAGGGTGACAATATGCAGCCTTGATGTATTCCTTTCCCAATTTGGAACCAATCTGTTGTTCCATGTCCAGTTCTAACTGTTGCTTCTTGACCTGCATACAGATTTCTCAGGAGACAAGTCAGGTGGTTTGTTATTCCCATCTCTTTAAGAATTTTTCGCAGTTTGTTTTGATCCACCCAGTCAAAAGCTTTGGCATGGTCAATAAAGCGGAAGTAGTTTTTTTTTTTTTTTCTGGAACTTTTTTGCTTTTTCAGTGATTCAATGGATGTTGGCAATTTGTCTCGGCTCCTCTGCCTTTTCTAAAACCAGCTTGAACATCTGGAAGTTCATTGTGGGTGAACTGTTGAATCCTGTCTTGGAGAATTTTGAGCATTACTTAACTAGTATGTGAGATGAGTGCAATTGTGTGATAATGATGCTTCCTAAGGTCCACTTGACTTTGCATTCCAGGATGTCTGGCTCTAGGTGAGTGATCAAACCATCGTGGTTATCTGGGTCATGAAGATCTTTTTTATACAGTTCTTCTGTGTACTTTTGCCACCTCTTCTTAATATCTTTTGCTTCTGTTAGGTCAATACCATTTCTGTCCTTCATTGTGCTCATCTTTTCATGAAAAATTCTCTTGGAATCTCTAATCTTTGAAGAGATCTCTAGTCTTACCCATTCTACTGTTTTCCTCTATCTCTTTTCATTGATCACTGAGGAAGTCTTTCTTATCTTTTCTTGCTATTCTTTAGTACTCTGTATTCAAATGAGTATATCTTTTCTTTCCTCTTTGACCTTTTGCTTCTCTTCTTTTCATAGCTATTTGTAAGGCCTCCTCAGACAACCATTTTGCCTGTTGCATTTTTTATTTTGGGGGATGGTCTTGATCGCCTATAAAATGACATGAACCTCAATCCAAAGTCCTTCAGGCACTCTGTCTATCAGACCTAATCTCTTGAACCTATTTGTTATTTCCACTGTATAATTTCAAGGGATTTGATTTAGGTCATGCCTGAATGGTCTACTGATTTTCACTGTTTTCTTCAATTTAAGTCTGAATTTGGCAATAAGCAGTTCCCTTTTCTCCACATCTATGTCAGTACTTTCTGTCTCTTGCTTTCTTTATAACAGAAATCTTAAGAAATATGAGTTGCTGTCTCATTAGGATTTTGATTTGCTTTTTCCTGGTGATTAGTGAGGTTGAGCATCTTTTGGCAGGAGAAATATCAATAACCTCAGATATGCAGATAACACCACCCTTATGGCAGAAAATGAAAAGGAACTAAAGAGCTTTTTGATGAACATGAAAGAAGAGAGAGAAAAGCTGGCTTAAAACTCAACATTCATAAAATGAAGATCACAGCATCCAGTCCTATCACTGCATGGCAAATAGATGGGGAAAGAGTGGAAACAATGACAGACTTTATTTTCTTGGTCTCCAAAATCACTGCAGATGGTGACTACAGACATGAAATTAAAAGACACTTGCTCCTTGGAAGAAAAGCTATGACCAACATAGACAGCATACTGAAAAGCAAAGACATTACTTTGCCACCAAAGGTCCATATAGTCAAAGGTACGGTTTTTCCAGTAGTCAGAATTGGACTGTAAAGAGAACTGAGTGCTGAAGAATTGCTTCTGAACTGTGGTGTTGGAGAAGCCTCTTGAGAATCTCTTGGACTGCAAAGAGATCAAACCAGTCCATCCTAAAGGAAATTAGTCCGAAATATTCATTGGAAGGACTGATGTTGAATCTTAAATTCCAATAATTTGGCCACCTGATGTGAAGAAACGACTCATTCAGAAAGATCCTGATGCTGGGAAAGATTGAAGGTGGGAGGAGAAGGGGATGACAGAGGATAAAATGGTTGTTTGGCATCACTGGCTCAATGAACATTGAGTTTGAACAAGCTCCAGGAATTTTTGATAGAATGGGAAGCCTGGAATGCCGCAGTCCATAGAGTCACAAAGAGTTGGATATGATTGAATGACTGAACTGAACTGAATGGCCATTTGTATGTTTTCTTTGGGAAAATTTCTATTCTTCTCTGCCCGTTTTAAAAATTGGATTATTATTAGTATTGTTGTTAAGTTCTATGAGTGTCTTACATATTTTGGATATTAACACCTTATAGGATAGTTGGTTTACAAATATCTCTATTTCATAGGATGTTGTTTTGTACATTCAATTTGTTATTTCCATTGTTGAGCAGAAGCTTTTTAGTTTAATTGTAGTCCCACTGGTTTTTGCTTTTGTTGCTTGTACTTTTGGTTTGTTTGGGATGGTGTTGTTAGCTGTCTCCTGTACAGTATTACAGACCACAGTCCATAGTTTTTAAAGGCACTATTATCTAGGTATAATCCTTGAATCTGTTCATTGCCTCTACTGAAAATTCATACTGGATTTGACTTAAGTCATATCTGGCTGGCCTAGGCTTTTTCCCAGTTTTATTATTATTATTATTATTTTAAGTCTGAATCTTACTATGAGAAGCTGACGATCTGAGACATAGTCAATTCCAGGTATTGTTTTTGTTGACTGTATACAGTTTATCCATCTTAGGCTACAAAGACTGTAATCAATTTGATTTTGGTATTGACAATTTGGTGATGTCCATGTGTAAACTCATCTCTCATGTTGTCGATAAAGTGTATTTTCTATGACTAGTGCATTCTATTGGCAAAATTCAGTTAGCCTTTGCCCTGCTTCATTTAATTCTCCAAGGCCAAATGTGCCTGTTACTCCAGGTATATCTTGAGTTCCTACTTATGCATTTCAATCCCTAATGATGAATACAATATCTTTTTTAGGTGTTAGCTCTAAGTCTTCTAGGTCTTCATAGAACAGATCAGCTTCAAGAAAGCAAAGTGGTTGTGTGAGGTGTCAATATGAATAGCAGAAAAAAACAAAGTGAAGTGAAAAGCAAGGGAGAGAGGGAAAGTGAAGTCGCTCATTCATATCCGACTCTTCGCGACTCCATGGACTGTAGCCTATCAGTCTCCTCCATCCATGGGATTTTCCAGGCAAGAGTGCTGGAGTGGGTTGCCATTTCCTTCTCCAGGTGATCTTCCCGAGCTCGAAATCAAACCTGGGTCTTCTGCATTGCAGGCAGACGCTTTACCATCTGAGCCACTAGGGAAGCCTGATGAGAGGGAAAGGTACATCCAATTAAATGCAGAGTTTCAAAGAATAGCTAGAAGAGACAAGAAGGTCTCCTTCAATAAACAGTGCATAAAACTAGAAGAAAACAACAGGAGAGGAATGACTAGAGATCTCCTCAGGAAAACTGGAAATAGTAAGGTAACATTTCTCCCAAAGATGGGCACATTAAAATACAGAAACTGTAGAGACCTAGTAGATGCTAAGAGATCAAGAAGAGATGGAAAAAAATACACAGAAAAACTGTATGTGTGTGTATATTGTATGTATGTATGTGTGTGTATATATATATATATATATATATATATATATATAATCTTCAGATTACTGAAGATCTTCAGATTACTATGATGGTGTAGTTAGTCACCCATAGCAAGACATTCTGGAGTGCAAAGTCAAGTGGGTCTTAAGAAGCAATGCTGTTAATTAAGCTAGTGGATGTGATGACATTCCAAAAGAACTACTCAGATCCTTAAAGGAGGATGCCATCAAAGTTTTGCAGTCATTATGTCAACAAATTTGGAAGACAAAACAGTGGACACAGGACTGGAAAAGGTCAATCCTCATCCCAATTCCCAAGAAGAGTGTAACCAAAGAACGTACTAACCATCAGAAAGTTGCACTCATCTTCAATGCTAGGAAGATCATGTGTAAAATCTTGCATGCTAGGCTTCAGCATTATTGAACCAAGAATTTCCAGATGTCCAAACTGTGTTAGAAAAGGAATAGGAACTAATTGGATCAATTTGGATCAAATTTACAATATTCACTGGATTATAGAGAAAGCAAAGGAATTTCAGAAAAAATAAAATATATCTCTGTTGAATCAACTATGCTAAAGCCTTTGACTGTGTGGATCATGACAAACTGTGGAAAGCTCTTAGAGATGGGAATACCAGACCATCTTACCTGTCTCCTGAGAAACCTGTATGTGGGTCAAGAAGCAACATTTAGAACCCTGTATGGAACAACTGATGGATTAAAGATCAATAAAGGAGTATGACAGGGCTGTCTATTGTCACCCTGTTTGTTTAACAAGTATGCTGAGCACATCATGAGAATTCCAAGGCTGGATGAGTTGCAAGCTGGAATCAAGATATGTAGGAGAAACATCAACAACCTCAGATATGTGGGTGATACCACTCTAATGGAAGAAATCAAAGAGGAACTAAAGAGCCTCTTGATGAGGATGAAGGNTGGATATTAACACCTTATAGGATAGTTGGTTTACAAATATCTCTATTTCATAGGATGTTGTTTTGTACATTCAATTTGTTATTTCCATTGTTGAGCAGAAGCTTTTTAGTTTAATTGTAGTCCCACTGGTTTTTGCTTTTGTTGCTTGTACTTTTGGTTTGTTTGGGATGGTGTTGTTAGCTGTCTCCTGTACAGTATTACAGACCACAGTCCATAGTTTTTAAAGGACACTATTATCTAGGTATAATCCTTGAATCTGTTCATTGCCTCTACTGAAAATTCATACTGGATTTGACTTAAGTCATATCTGGCTGGCCTAGGCTTTTTCCCAGTTTTATTATTATTATTATTATTTTAAGTCTGAATCTTACTATGAGAAGCTGATGATCTGAGACATAGTCAATTCCAGGTATTGTTTTTGTTGACTGTATACAGTTTATCCATCTTAGGCTACAAAGACTGTAATCAATTTGATTTTGGTATTGACAATTTGGTGATGTCCATGTGTAAACTCATCTCTCATGTTGTCGATAAAGTGTATTTTCTATGACTAGTGCATTCTATTGGCAAAATTCAGTTAGCCTTTGCCCTGCTTCATTTAATTCTCCAAGGCCAAATGTGCCTGTTACTCCAGGTATATCTTGAGTTCCTACTTATGCATTTCAATCCCTAATGATGAATACAATATCTTTTTTAGGTGTTAGCTCTAAGTCTTTAGGTCTTCATAGAACAGATCAGCTTCAAGAAAGCAAAGTGGTTGTGTGAGGTGTCAATATGAATAGCAGAAAAAAACAAAGTGAAGTGAAAAGCAAGGGAGAGAGGGAAAGTGAAGTCGCTCATTCATATCCGACTCTTCGCAACTCCATGGACTGTAGCCTATCAGTCTCCTCCATCCATGGGATTTTCCAGGCAAGAGTGCTGGAGTGGGTTGCCATTTCCTTCTCCAGGTGATCTTCCCGAGCTCGAAATCAAACCTGGGTCTTCTGCATTGCAGGCAGACGCTTTACCATCTGAGCCACTAGGGAAGCCTGATGAGAGGGAAAGGTACATCCAATTAAATGCAGAGTTTCAAAGAATAGCTAGAAGAGACAAGAAGTTCTCCTTCAATAAACAGTGCATAAAACTAGAAGAAAACAACAGGAGAGGAATGACTAGAGATCTCCTCAGGAAAACTGGAAATAGTAAGGTAACATTTCTCCCAAAGATGGGCACATTAAAATACAGAAACTGTAGAGACCTAGTAGATGCTGAAGAGATCAAGAAGAGATGGAAAAAAATACACAGAAAAACTGTATGTGTGTGTATATTGTATGTATGTATATATATATGTATATATATATATATATATATATAATCTTCAGATTACTGAAAATCTTCAGATTACTATGATGGTGTAGTTAGTCACCCATAGCAAGACATTCTGGAGTGCAAAGTCAAGTGGGTCTTAAGAAGCAATGCTGTTAATTAAGCTAGTGGATGTGATGACATTCCAAAAGAACTACTCAGATCCTTAAAGGAGGATGCCATCAAAGTTTTGCAGTCATTATGTCAACAAATTTGGAAGACAAAACAGTGGACACAGGACTGGAAAAGGTCAATCCTCATCCCAATTCCCAAGAAGAGTGTAACCAAAGAACGTACTAACCATCAGAAAGTTGCACTCATCTTCAATGCTAGGAAGATCATGTGTAAAATCTTGCATGCTAGGCTTCAGCATTATTGAACCAAGAACTTCCAATGTCCAACCTGTGTTAGAAAAGGAATAGGAACTAATTGGATCAATTTGGATCAAATTTACAATATTCACTGGATTATAGAGAAAGCAAAGGAATTTCAGAAAAAATAAAATATATCTCTGTTGAATCAACTATGCTAAAGCCTTTGACTGTGTGGATCATGACAAACTGTGGAAAGCTCTTAGAGATGGAAATACCAGACCATCTTACCTGTCTCCTGAGAAACCTGTATGTGGGTCAAGAAGCAACATTTAGAACCCTGTATGGAACAACTGATGGATTAAAGATCAATAAAGGAGTATGACAGGGCTGTCTATTGTCACCCTGTTTGTTTAACAAGTATGCTGAGCACATCATGAGAATTCCAAGGCTGGATGAGTTGCAAGCTGGAATCAAGATATGTAGGAGAAACATCAACAACCTCAGATATGTGGGTGATACCACTCTAATGGAAGAAATCAAAGAGGAACTAAAGAGCCTCTTGATGAGGATGAAGGAGGAAAGTGAAAGAACTGACTTAAAACTAAATATTAAAAAAAAAAAAAAACTAAGATCATGGCATCTGGCCCCACTACTGCTTGGTAAATAGAAGGGGAAAAGGTGGAAGGAGTGACAGATTTCTTCTTTTGGGATCCAAAATCACTGCAGATGGTGACTGCAGCCATGAAATCAGAAAGCAATTGCTTCTTGGTGGGAAAGTGATAACAAACCTAGTCAGTGCATTGAAAATCAGAGACATTGCTCTGCTGACAAAGGTCCACATAGTAAAGGCTATGGTCTTCCCAGTGGACATGTGTGGTTGTGAGGGCTGAACCTTAAAGAAGGCATAATGCCACAGAACTGGTGCCTTCGAACTGTGCTGGAGAGGACTCCTGAAAGTCCCTTGGACAGCAAGGATTAACAGCAAAGATTGACAACAAACCAGTCAATTTTGAAGGAGATAAATCCTGAATATTCAATGGAAGGACTGATGCTGAAGCAGAAGCTCCAGTATTTTGGTCATCTGATTCACACAGGCTACTCTTGGAAAATCCCTGATACTGGGAAAGATCGAGACAAGAGCAGAAGTAGAAGAGGCCATCATAGGATAAGATGGCTGGGCAGCAACACCAATGCAAAGAATATGAACTTGGGCAAAGTCCAGGAGACGGTGAAGGACAGGGAGGCCTGGCATGCTGCAGTCCATGGGGTAGCAAGAGTCAGACATGACTGGTGACTGAACAACATCAACAGCAACTTTTGGTTTCACAATTAAAATTCTTGCCAAGACCAAGGCCAAGAGCTTTTCCCCTGTGTTTTCTTCTATTTTATATTTTTAGATCTCTTATATTTCAGTCTTTAATCCATTTTAAGTTAATTTATATGAGTAATGTAATATCTGAAGTTTTGATTCTGCTAATCAAGAAAATAAGAGAGAAGACTCAAAAAAAAAAAATTTAAATTGACACCACGGAATTACTTCTGGAACCTGAGATGATTATAAACAACTACAGGTCAATAAATTGGATATTTCTACATAATGACTATTGGTGTTAAAACTCAGAACAAAATATAAAGAAACAACATATACGGGCATATTGAAACAGAGTATTATGAAAAAATGGGATTATTTCTATGGGTATAATTCAAGTTTACTTTTGTATTACCTATTAATATAATTCATCCAATGAACACTTTAAGGATAAAATTGGGAGAAATTTTTGATAGATGCTCTAGTGATTT
Organism: Aepyceros melampus; assembly: GCA_006408695.1. Classification (NCBI taxonomy): domain Eukaryota; kingdom Metazoa; phylum Chordata; class Mammalia; order Artiodactyla; family Bovidae; genus Aepyceros; species Aepyceros melampus. Next base: position 10,696 of record SJXQ01003159.1, read on the forward strand.
TTGAAAATAAAGACATTTTTTGTTAAAACCATTAGTAAAACAATAAAAAGAAATTTTATATCAGGTATGAAATCATGTCTAACTGGTTATAATTTCTGAATGTCTTCTGTGAAATATTCTAAAGAATATAAAAATCTCCACTATCACAATTGTTGTTCAGCTGCTCAGTTGTGTCTGACTCTTAGCAACCCCATGGACTGCAGCATGCTAGGCTTCCCTGACCTCCACCATCTCCCAGAACTTGCTCAAACTCACATCCATTGAGTTGGTGATGCCATCCAACTATTTCATCCTCTGTCATCCCCCTTCTCCTCCTGCCTTCACTATTTCCCAGTAACAGAGTCTTTTCTAATGGGTCAACTCTTCACATCAGGTGGCCAAAAATTGGAACTTCAGCTTCAGCATCAGTCCTTCCAATGAGTATTCAGGACTGATTTCCTTTAGGATGGACTGGTTGGATCTCCTTGCAGTCCAAGGGACTCTCAAGAGTCTTCTCCAACACCAAAGATCAGAAGCATCAATTCTTTAGTGCTCAGCCTTCTTTATGGACCACCTCTTACATCCATACCTGGCTACTGGGAACCGTAACTTTGACTAGACGGACCTTTGTCAGCAACATAATGTCTCTATCTTTTAATATGCTGCCTAGGTTAAGCGTAGCTTTTCCTCCAAGCAGCAAGTGTCTTTTAATTTCATGACTGCAGTCCCCATCTGCAGTGATTTAGAGCCCAATAAAATGAAATCAGTCAATTATGTCACTATTTCCCCATCTATTTGCCATAAAGTGATAGGACTGAATGACATGATGTTAGCTTTTTCAGTGTTGAGTTTTAAGCCAGCTTTTTTACCCTTCTCTTTCACATTTAACAAGAAGCTCTTTAGTTCCTCTTCACTTTCTGCCATATGAGTGGTGTCATCTGCATATCTGAGGTTATTAATATTTCTCCCAGCAATCGGGATTCTAGCTTGTGCTTCATCCAGTCTGGCATTTCTCATGATGTACTCTGCATATAGTTAAATAACAGGGTGACAGTATACAGCCTTGATGTACTCTTTTCCCAATTTGGAATGAGTCCATTTTTCCAAGTGTGGTTCTAACTGTTGCTACTTGACCTGCATACAGGTTTCTCAGAAGGCAGGTAAGGTGGTCTGGTATTGCCATCTCTTGAAGAATTTTCAACAGTTTTTTGTGATCCACACACTCAAAGGCTTTAGCATAGTCAATGAAGCAGAAATAGATGTTTATTCTGGAATTCTCTAGATTTTTCTATGATCTAGTGAATGTTGGCAGTTTGATCTCTGGTTCCTCTGCCTTTTCTAAATCCATCTTGAACATCTGAGATCTCTCAGTTTACATACTGCTGAAGCCTAGCTTGGAGAATTTTGAGCATTACTTTGCTAGCATGTTAATTAGTGCAATTGTGCAGTAGTTTGAACATTCTTTGGTCTTGCCCTTCTTTGGGACTGGAATGGATACTGATCTTTTCCAGTCCAATGGCTACTGCTGAGTTTTCCAAATTTGTTGTCCTATTGAGTGCAGCACTTTCACAGCATCTTCTTCTAGGAATTGAAATAGCTCACCTGGAATTCTGTCACCACCACTAGCTTTATTCCATATGATGCTTCCTAAGGCTTTCTTGACTTCACATTCCAGGATGTCTGGCTCTATGTGAGTGATCACAGCTTCGTATTTATCTGGGTCATTAGATCTTATTTCTTTTTTTTTTATAGTTCTGTGTATTCTTGTCACTTCTTAATATTTTCTGCTTTTGTTAGGTCCATACCATTTCTGTATTTATTGTGGCCATCTGTGCATATGTTCCCTTGGTGTCTCTGATTTTCTTGAAGAAATCTCCAGTCTTTCGCATTCTACTGTTTTCTTCTATTTGTTTGCACTGATCACTTAACAAGGCTTTCTTATCTCTCCTTGCCCTTCTTTGGAACTCTGCATTCAGATGGGTATATCTTTCCTTTTCTCCTTTGCCTTTCCCTTCTCTTCTTTACTCAGATATTTGTATGGCCTCCTCAGGCAGCCATTTTGCCTTTTGGCATTTCTTTTTCTTGGGGATGATTTTGATCACCACCTGCTGCACAATGCTATGAACCTCTACCCATATTTCTTCAGGCACTCTGTCTGTTAGATCTAATCCCTTGAATCTCTTTGTCACTTCCACTGTATAATTGTAAGGTATTTTGCTTTAGGTCATACCAGAATGGCCTAGTGGTTTTCCCTACTTTCTTCTATCTAAATCTGAATTTTGCAACAAGGAGTTCATGATCTATGCAACAGTCAGCTCCTGGTCTTGTTTTGGCTGACTGAGCTTCTCCATCTTCAGTTCCAAAGAATATAGTCAACCTGCTTTCGGTATTGATAATCTGGTGATGTCCATGTGTAGATNTACTTTCATCACCAGACACATTCACAACTGGGCATTGTTTCTGCTTTGGCTCAGACTCTTCATTCTTTCTGGAGCTTTTTCTCTTTTCTTCTTCAGTAGCATATTGGGCACCTACCAACGTGGGGAGTTCATTTTTCAGTGTCATATCATTTTGCCTTTTCAAACTTTTCATGCAGTTCTCAAGGAAAGAATGCTGAAGTGGTTTGCCTTTCCCTTCTTCAATGGACCGCACTGTCAGAACTCTGCGCCATGACCCATCTGTCTTGGGTGTCCCTACACGACATAGCTCATAGTTTCTTTGAGTTAAACAAGGCTGTGATCCATGTGATCAGTTTGCTTAGTTTCCTGTGATTGTGGTTTTCATTCTGTCTGCCCTCTGATGGATGAAGATAAAAAGCTTGTGGAAGCTTCCTGATGGGAGGGATTGGCTGTGGGAATCTAGATCTTGCTCTGGTGGCAGGGCCATGCTCAGTAAACCTTAATCCAATTATCTGCTGATCAGTGGGGCTGTGTTCCCTGCCTGTAGTTTGACCTGAGTAGTTTTGCCATAGCTTTAACAAAGGTATTCTACTTTTTCTTTCAAATCTTCTTCCCCAAGCTATTTTAAAGTAAAAATAAATAAATAAATAAAATAAATAATAGAATCAAAGATCTACAAATGCCAGAAATGTTCTTTATGGATTCTCTGGAGACGAGGAACTGCTCTTCTCCTTCAACAGGGGACCAGATGTCTGAGAAGCCTTCTGCCCATGGACGTATGGCAAGTGGATATCTGCTGTATTAAACATGTTGCAAAACTTGAAAGAAGAAAAAAAAAAAAAAAACACGATTTTTTCCCCCCATTTGGATAAAGCTGGGAACTAAGCCATTGAGAGGAAAGCCAGGGGTTCTGCTGGGTCACAAAGTCTTCACTATGATGCTCTCACTAATGACCACACAGGACAGTTAATGAGTTGACCTGAGGTGAATGGTATAAAATAAATAAATAAATAAAATAAATAATAGAATCAAAGATCTACAAATGCCAGAAATGTTCTTTATGGATTCTCTGGAGACGAGGAACTGCTCTTCTCCTTCAACAGGGGACCAGATGTCTGAGAAGCCTTCTGCCCATGGACGTATGGCAAGTGGATATCTGCTGTATTAAACATGTTGCAAAACTTGAAAGAAGAAAAAAAAAAAACAAACACGATTTTTCCCCCCCATTTGGATAAACCTGGGAACTAAGCCATTGAGAGGAAAGCCAGGGGTTCTGCTGGGTCACAAAGTCTTCACTATGATGCTCTCACTAATGACCACACAGGACAGTTAATGAGTTGACCTGAGGTGAATGGTACAGCAATTGATGCCTGATATCTGCTTGGGATGCTGATCACATGGATGGTCCTGGGATCCTGATCACATGGATGGTCCTGGGATCCTGCTCATATTGGCTCTAAAATATGCCACTTCTGTGCTAATGCCATCTTCCATTAAAGTCTTTATCAGTGGCTCTCAGATTTTGGTGTGAATCACAAAAACCTGTATAATACCTAAAGATCCAGATTCCTGGGTTCCAATGACAGAGAGTTTGACATTTTGAGTGAGAGGAACAATCTATCACTTTTCTAGTGGTCTGTGTCTCCCAGAGAGATGGACTTCCAGCTACAGTGTAAGCACCTATGTTGTAGTACTATCTGTACTTGTGAAGCTATTAAAAAAGAAAAAAAGAAAAAAACAGACATTATTATAGCTATGATCTCGCTATAGGAAGAAAAATGAAGTTCTAGATGGCCCCTTATTTATTTCATAGCACAACTAGTACGTTGAAATTGCAGCATAAATAATTTGAATGTTCTGTGGCTGGTACAGCTGGTTAAACTATATTCACAATGTATAGATTATGGACTTCCATAGTTTACTTACAGTGTACCAGAAATAAGAACTTCAGAGAGAATCTTTCTTCTCCATAGAAGCAGCAGCTAAAGTATATATCTTGGTATGTATCAGAAGTAGTACTTGATTGAAGAGTTTCACTTCAGACAGATCTGATGAAGTTCAGAGCTTTTAAATACCTCAGAAAAGAATATTGAAAACTGTGGCAAATGAAAGAAAGAATGAATTCTTCCCCAAACATCATTTCTTGGTAGAACTGATGAATATGTGATGACACATCCGCACATCACTGGAGTTAATAGAATGCTTAAAGGCAAAATGCAGATGCCCACATCTTCCAATTGTTTTGTAATAGTTGGGTGCAAATGAATGAAGTTGCCTTCCTTTTAAATTCACCGATTGTGTTAGCAGTGGTCACTCTGAATCCCCAGGAGAAACCAAAAATCTTTTTTTTGTTGTTGCTTGAGGTTAGGTTTTGTAGAGTAATTAGAGAAATTCCTTTCTTCAGTGAATTGAAGTATCAGAATATATTGACATATATTCCTCCAAATACTTTAAAGAAAAGTGCTGTTGCTATAAAATACTTGGGAAAAGATTAAAGGACATTTGGAGCTTCTGTTACATGTCCCTGCTTTTTTAATTTTTAAATATCTGGTTGCTGAATGCCCCGTATACTCAAAAAAAAAGCTAGTTTTGAAATAATAAATACTCAAAAGCATTATCTACTTCAGAAACTATGCTGACCTTGATTTAATATCCAGAAAATAGGTTTACCTTTCTTGGGATGATATTAGGAATATGAAGCTAACTATAACTTGTTTTATAATCTAATGATCTTATTCACTGACTTTTTTTCCTTAATGATAGCTGGGTAAATGATAAGCTGCTTATATTAACCAGGTCTCCCAATTCTCATTTGCCAAGAATCCTATCAATGTACACTGACTTTGCACTCTTTTTATGTCCCTAAAGCAAAATCCATGTTGAAAATGTCATTTATTTTTGCGAAATTAATTTCAGATATTCTGTTTCAGTTCAGTTTAGTTCAGTTCAGTTCAGTTGCTCAGTCGTGTCAGACTCTTTGCAACCCGATGAATCGCAGCACACCAGGCCTCCCTGTCCATTACCAACTCCCAGAGTTTACCCAACTCAAGTCCATCGAGTTGGTAATACCATCCAATCATCACATCCTCTGTCATCCCCTTCTCCTCCTGCCTCCAATCCCTCCCAGCATCAGGGTCTTTTCAAACGAGTCAGCTCTTTGCATGAGATGGCCAAAGTATTGGAGTTTCAGCTTCACCATCATTCCTTCCAATGAACACCCAGGACTGATTTCTTTTAGGATGGACTGATTGGATCTCCTTGCAGTCCCAGGGACTCTCAAGAGTCTTCTCCAACACCACAGTTCAAAAGCATCAATTCTTCAGCACTCAGCTTTCTTCAAATCTCATTTTGAAATGCATGCTGTTGTTTTTTTATCTCAGTTATTTTTCTTAAACCTAGTCAAAGTTCTTTTGTATGTGTGTGTGTGTGTGTTTTAAATCTTCTAATTCTTTCTCTGGTGCAAAAGAATCTTCCCTGTGCTTCATATTCAATGTTACTTGACTAGCATCTTTCTTGGCCCTTACACCCCTCAGTCAAATTGACTGAGGCTTTCTGCCTGTGACGTCTGTCTGTTTGTAGTCATGCCAAGAGATCCCGGGGATCCCAGGCACACATTTATCTCAGTTATTTTTCTTAAACCTAGTCAAAGTTCTTTTGTATGTGTGTGTGTGTGTGTGTTTTTTTTTTTTTTTTTTTAATCTTCTAATTCTTTCTCTGGTGCAAAAGAATCTTCCCTGTGCTTCATATTCAATGTTACTTGGCTAGCATCTTTCTTGGCCCTTACACCCCTCAGTCAAATTGACTGAAGCTTTCTGCCTGTGACGTCTGTCCGTTTGTAGTCATGCCAAGAGATCCCGGGGATCCCAGGCATGCATCTAAATCTTCATTCCCCCTTGGGATCGCATTCCAAGCAGCAGATGTTTGCTAGCAGAAGATGCTCTGTAGAGTCTGTTCTGAGTCACATATGGGCTCCAGTTGTGACTGGAGTCTGTTCCAGAGTCTCATACGGGCTCTGCTGTGGACTGATGTTTATAATCTCAATGTTGATGTGGAGCAGAGTTTTGTTCCTTCCTTGGGGAGTAATTGATATTCCATTTATTAGAAAAATATAGCCACAGTGTATAGTTTCTGCATTCTTTCCTTCTTTCTTATTATTATCTTGCCATCTGTCACCTGAACACTGGTTGTTTAAAGAATATATGAGAAAATCTGAAACTTTTCCTGAAGTCATGATCTCTTCTAGAAAATGGATGTTTCTTTTTTCTTTTGGAGAAAGGAAATGGCAACCCATTTTGGAGAAGGCAATCCATTTTGGAGAAGAAAATGGCAACCTACTCTAGTATTCTTGCCTGGAGAATTCCATGGATAAAGGAGCCTGGCAGGCTGCAGTCCATGGGTTTGCAAGAAGTCTGAGTGATTTTCACGATAGCAATTTTCACTCACTCACCTTTTCTACTGAAGTTTTGCAGAAAATCATTTCTTAAATATTTTTCCACTCAAAGTTATATCTAATGGAAAGTTTTATTTTGTCTAAATTGATGAGGACAGAATAAAACTAGTTTTTATCAATCATAAGGTATTGATGACACTCAGTACTTATAATAAATAATAACTCATTAATTTGTTAAATTCCTCTGTCACTATAGGGTTCTGAATTTTCTCTGATTGAAAATTGATTGAACTATAATCAGAATAATTTTATGTGTATTTTATTACATTATGATTTAAAATTGCTATTTAATATATATTTTTTTAAGTTTTTATTTTATACTGGAATATAGTTGATTATGAAAAGAAATGCAAAAAAGAAAAAATCTCTGATTGAAAATTGATTGAACTATAATCAGAATAATTTTATGTGTATTTTATTACATTATGATTTAAAATTGCTATTTAATATATATTTTTTTAAGTTTTTATTTTATACTGGAATATAGTTGATTATGAAAAGAAATGCAAAAAAGCAAAATGGCTGTCTGGGGAAGCCTTACAAATAGCTGTGAAAAGAAGAGAAGCAAAAAACAAAGGAGAAAAGGAAAGATATAAGCATCTGAATGCAGAGTTCCAAAGAATAGCAAGAAGAGATAACAAAGCCTTCTTCAGCAATCAATGCAAAGAAACAGAGGGAAAGAACAGAAGGGGAAAGACTAGACAACTCTTCAAGAAAGTCAGAGATACCAAGAGAACATTTCATGCAAAGATGGGCTCGATAAAGGACAGAAATGTTATGAATCTAACAGAAGCAGAAGATATTAAAGAAGAGATGGCAAAAATACACAGAAGAACTGTACAAAAAAGATCTTCATGACCTGGATAATCATGATGGTGTGATCACTCATCTAGAGCCAGACATCCTGGAACGTGAAGTCAAGTGGGCCTTAGAAAACATCACTATGAATAAAGCTAGTGGAGGTGATGGAATTCCAGTTGAGCTATTCCAAATCCTGAAAGATGATGCTCTAAAAGTGCTGCACTCAATATGCCATCAAATTTGGATAACTCAGCAGTGGCCACAGGACTGGAAAAGGTGCTTTTATTCCAATCCCAAAGAAAGGCAATGCCAAAGAATGCTCAAAGTACCGCACAATTGCACTCATCTCATATGCTAGTAAAACAATGCTCAAAATTCTGCCAGCCAGGCTTCAGCAATACGTGAACCGTGAACTTCCAGATGTTCAAGCTGGTTTTAGAAAAGGCAGAGGAACGAGAGATCAAATTGCCAGCATCCGCTGGATCATGAAAAAAGCAAGAGAGATCCAGAAATACATCTATTTCTGCTTTATTGACTATTTCAAAGCCTTTGACTGTGTGGATCACAATAAATTGTGGACAATTTTGAGAGATGGGAATACCGGACCACCTTTCCTGCCTCTTGAGAAATCTGTATGCAGGTCAGGAAGCAACAGTTACAGGAAGCAACAGGAACAACAGACTGGTTCCGAACAGGAAAAGGAGTACGTCAAGGCTGTATATTGTCACTCTGCTTATTTAACTTATATGCAGAATCATGAGAAATGCTGGCCTGGAAGAAACACAAGCTGGAATCAAGATTGCTGGGAGCAATGCCAATAACCTCAGATATGCAGATGACACCACCCTTATGGCAGAAAGCGAAGAGGAACTAAAGAGCCTCTTGATAAAAGTGAAAGAGGAGAGTGAAAACGTTGGCTTAAAGCTCAACATTCAGAAAAAGAAGATCAAGGCGTCTGGTCCCATCACTTCATGGGAAATAGATGGGGAAACAGTGGAAACAGTGTCAGACTTTATTTTGGGGGGCTCCAAAATCACTGCAGATGGTGACTACAGCCATGAAATTAAAAGATGCTTACTCCTTGGAAGAAAAGTTATGACCAACCTAGATAGCATATTCAAAAGCAGAGATACTACTTTGCCGACTAAGGTCCGTCTAGTCAAGGCTATGGTTTTTCCTGTGGTCATGTATGGATGTGAGAGTTGGACTGTGAAGAAGGCTGAGCGCAGAAGAATTGATGCTTTTGAACTGTGGTGTTGGAGAAGACTCTTGAGAGTCCCTTGGACTGCAAGTAGATCCAACCAGTCCATTCTGAAGGAGATTGACCCTGGGATTTCTTTGGAGGGAATGATGCTAAAGCTGAAAA
>SJXQ01003160.1:0-17977 GCA_006408695.1 Aepyceros melampus
TAATTTCCTAATCTCTCTCTATCTGTAATTGAATAAGTTCTTTCCTAGTATGCCGACTCCGTCTCCACCTTCGAATCACTCTGGATCCACCGGGGCTGGACCCCGGCAGGTTATACCTAGCCAAGGGGGGTCTTTTTTTTAACCCTAAGATAGGAAAGTCTACCTTGTCCAGGGTTTTACCCTGGACAAGGGGGGTTTTCTGTTAAACCCTAACATAACAGGTTTTTTTTAAACCTCTATAACACTTTTCACCCTTCTTTTTCTATCTATCTTATGTAGGGGGGTCCACGATACCCTGAGTGGGGGCCTGTCTGTCCCGAAAACTGAACACTGGGGGAGATCTACCTTCGAATAGCCTATTCAGGCACCAGTTGCAGGGTTCCAGCCCCAGTGGATCCAGGGAATTTGAAGCAGGGACGGCATGGGTGAGGAAAAATTTATTTATTTAGAAATATAAGAATAGATTAGGAAGAAATAGTAGAGTAGGAAAATTAGATGGAGTAAAGAGGGCTGAATAACTTGGTTTACAGAGAAAGCCAATAAAATCTCAAGACAAGAGATTTGCTCCATCTACGTGGGCCACCGGCGTCTGCTTGAACCTCTAAAAGGGCCCCACCATGGGTCCTTTTTCTTGCAGAACTTAGGGCCAGGGCAAGTAAGCAGACGTGGTGAGCCTCCCGCTCCAGATGGGAATTTAGCCTGGAGTTAAAGTACAAGAGGACAGAGAGAGAGAGACATGGGGGAGCAAGATTTCCTCTTTTCAATGAAGGATTTCGCTAGAGAAAATCGTCTGAGAGGCTTTTCCGAGAAAACTACTCCAACTTTATTTTTCACAAGCCCTTTTTTACACAAATGAAGATCAATGGGTATTCAAATTTCAACAATGTCAGCAGCCCTGACTATTATCGAGACCAGGCTTATTCTCTGCATACATATTTGTATACACAAGTCTTAGGTAATTTACATCATCTTCCAGCCAAAAGGCCAATTCAAAAATTTACAGCTCTTTTCCGATGTGTTATTTTTCCTAGGTCTGGCGCCATTCTCGGGGTGCACGAAACAAAGGTGCTTTCTTACATGACAAGGACACAGCAAGCAAGGGGGAGTACAATGATTTATAAAAGAAAGCAATAACTCAAAAGCCTAGTATTGCTAACATCAAAAAAACTACTACATATTTTTTTAAAATGTTGTGTGTAAAGTTGAAACTTTCAGGAGCAAATAAGGAGGTCTGGCAGCAATTGTTGAGTTAACCGTGAAATCCTGTCACCATATGAATTTGAAAAGGCTCTGAAACTTTAAGATACTTTAAGGCCTTTGTGCCTCTCACAGTTGAGAGGTTGTGAGCAATTCAAAGCTTGTAGGACATCAAGGGCTCTTGTTAGGCAGGCTAGAGTCTTATCAAACGGGGGATCGGCTGGAACACTCTTATCAAACGAAGAAGGCCAAAGCCCTGAATCAACTTTATCCAGAAAAAGTCAGAAAATAATGGGAAAACAGAGAAACTCTTATTTGGGGGGGCAAATGTTAAGGAAACACCAGGGAGAAATCCGATGACTAAAATTGCCCTGCTATCTGAGTTTGCCTCGTGACCCTGACAAAGGTGGGATTCCTCATTCTGGCTCCCGACATGTTGGGGAATATCTTCAGTCACATCAAGTGAGTGAAGGACCCTCTCGAGGTCCGAGAAGGACGGTGTGATTTTCTTCAACATGCCGCAGTGAAAAAGGGCCTCATCGTGACTGGAAGGGAGAATTTCCTGGTGTTTCTCGAGTTGCGGAAGGTCCCTGTCGAGTTACGAAGAGGAACTCAGGGACATGCTCCTGTGGCCTCAGGAGAGGCCAGTCTCCATGAGAATAGCGATGGACCTCTCAGGATTCCTCTCCAGTCGGTGGCGGGTCCTCTGTCCTCGTCTGGAGCTGCGGCCGGACCCTGAGGTTTCCTCCAAAGTGTTGACATGGGATTTGGGTCCCTCTGGAGTGTCCACAGGGGAGTCAGGCCTCGTGTCAAGTGGAGACATGCACGCCTGCTCTCCTTCTGAGCTTAGAAGCACTGTCTGGCTTCCTATCGAGTTGACACAGGGATCTGTAGCTTTCACTCGAGGTGCCACCAAGGGTGTCACACGTGCCAGCATGGGGTGAGTCAATCTTCGGAGAGACAGTCAAGGCAGTGCAGGGACATCAGGTTCATCTGGCGTGGACTGAGATTTCTGGGAGTCTTTTGGCCTGGTGGCACGACCCCTGGAGTTCCTTTTGACTCTCCTGTGGAGATCACCTCCTCCTGAGATGCGATGGGAACACCAGGAATCCATTCTTGACGAACTAGGGAAAGAAACCCTCATCTCGGGCTGAGGAGGGGACACTAGGGCTCCTCTTGAGTTGTTCCGGGACCCTGGGGGTACTTCTCGAGGAGAGACGCATGTGTCGGGGAACTTCTTGAGTCACAGCAAGGGAGTGAAGGACCCTTTCAAGGTCCAAGAGGGAAGGTGTGATTTCCCTTGAATGGCGCGGTGGAAATGGGCCTCATTGCGCCTGGAAAAGAGAACCTCCTGGTGTTCCTTGAGTTACAGCAGGTCCCTCTCGAGTTACAACGGGGACTTCAGGGACCCGCTTGTGTGGAATCAGGAGAGGCCAGTCTCCGTGGAAATGTTGAGGGACCTCTCGGGATTACTCTACAGTGGGTGGCAGGACCTAAGTTCTCATGTGGAGCTGTGGCCGGAACCTGAGGTTTCCTGAAGAATGCTGACATGGGACTTGGGTCGGCCTGGAGTGTCCACAGGGGAGTCAGGCCTCATCTCGAGTGGAGACATGCCTGCCCGCTCTTCTCCTGATCTGTAACAGCACTGTCAGGCCTCCTGTCGAGTTCACACAGATATCTGTGGTTTACCACGACGTGCCACCAGGGCTCTCACACGTGACAACAAGGGGTGAGTCTATCCTCGGGGTGACAGTTGAGGCAGTGCAGGGACATAAGGTTCATCTGCAGTGGAATGATACTGATGGGGGTCTTTTGGCCTGGTGGCACGTCCCCTGGAGTTACTCTCATCTCTCCTGTGCAGAGCACCTTTCCTGAGCTGTGACAGGAATGCTGGGAAAACGTTCCCGATGAAGCAGGGAAAGGAACCCTCATCTCGAGCTAAGGAGGGGACAACAGGACTCCTCTTGAGTTCTGGCAGGACCCTCGGGGTTCTTCTCGAGTAGAGGTGCACATGTTGGGGAACTTCTTGAGTTGCAGCAAGGGAGTGAAGGACCCTTTCAAGGTCCAAGAGGGAAGGTGTGGTTTTCCTCGACATGCCACAGCAGAAAAGTGCCTCATCGAGCCTAGAAGGGAGAACCCCCTGGTTTTCATCGAGTTGCAGCAGGTCCCTCTCGAGTTACGATGGGGACTTCAGGGACCTGCACTTGTGGCCTCAGGAGTGGCCAGTCTAAGTGCAAATGGCGAAGGACCTCTCAGGATTCCTCTCCAATCCGTGGTGTATCCTAAGTCCTCGTCTGGAGCTGCGGTTGTACCCTGAGGTTTCCTCTAAAGTGCTGATATGAGACTTGAGTCACTCTGGAATGTCCAATGGGAGTCAGGCCTCATCTTGAATTAAGACATGCACGCCCCATCTCCTCCTGAGCTGTAGCAGCACTGTCAGGCTTCCTGTCGAGTTGACACAGAGATTTGTGGCTTTCCCTCGAGTTTCCACCAGGGCTGTCACCCGTGCCACCATGAGGTGAGTTGATCGTCGGGGTGACAGTCGAGGCATTGCAGGGACATCAGGATCATCTGGAGTGGACTGAGACTTTTGGGGGTCTTTTGGCCTGGTGGCACGACCCCTGGCATTCTTTCGACTCTCCTGTGGAGAACACCACCTCCTGCAATGAGACAAGAACGCCAGGAATCCATTCCTGATGAAGCAAGGAAAGGAACCACCATCTCCAGCTGAGGAGGGGACAACAGGGCTCCTTTTGAGTTTTGGCAGCACCCTCGGGGATCCTCTCGAGTGGAAACGCATGTGTCGGGAACTTCTTGTGTTGCAGCAAAGGAGTCAATGAACCTTTGGAGGTCCAAGAGGGAGGGTGTGATTTTTCTCGACATGCCGCAGCGAAAATGGCCTCATCGCGCCTGGAAGGTAGAACCTCCTGGTGTTTCACGAGTTGTGGCAGGTCCCTCTCGAGTTACAACGCGGACCTCAGGGACCCGCTCGTGGGGCCCCAGGAGAGGACAGTCTCCGTTGGATTGGCGAGGGACCTCTTGGGATTCCTCTCCAGTCGGTGGCGAGTCGTAAGTCCTCGTTTATATCTGCGTCCGGAACCTGAGGTATCCTTGAAAGTGCTGACATGGGACTTGGGTTCCTCTAGAGTGTCCACAGGCGAGTGAGGCCTTGTCTCGGGTAGAGACATGCATGCCAGCTCTCCTCCAGAGCTATAACAGTACTGTCAGTTTTCCTTTCGAGTTGACACAGGGATCTGTGGCTTTCCCTCGAGGTGCCACCAGGGCTGTTACACGTGCCACCATGCGGTGAGTTGATCCTCGGGGTAACAAACGAGGCAGTGCAGGGACATCAGGTTCATCTGGAATGGACTGGTTTTCTGTTGGTCTTTTGTCCTGGTCACACGACCCCTGGAGTTCCTCTCGACTATCCTATGGAGAGCACCTCCTCCTGAGATGCGACGGCAACACCGGGAATCCATTCCCGATGAAGAAGGGAAAGGAACCCTCATCTCGAGCTGAGGAGGGGACAAAGGGGCTCGTCTTGAGTTGTGGCAGGACCCTCGGGGTTCCTCTCGAGTGGAAGCGTGTGTGTTGGGGAACTTCTTGAGTCACCACAAGGGAGTGAAAGACACTTTCAAGGTCCAAGAGGGAAGGTGTGATTTCCCTCGACAAGCCGCAGTGGAAAATTGCCTCAACGCGCCTGGAAGGGAGAACTTCCTGGTGTTTCTCAAGTTGTGGCAAGTCCCTCTTGAGTTATGACGTGGACGTCAGGGACCGGCTCCTGTGGCCTCAGGTGAGGACAGTCTCCGCTTGAATAGCAGGGGATCTCTCAGGATTCCTCTCCAATTGGTGACGAGTCAAAAGTCCTCATCTGGAGTTGCCGTGGGACACTGAGGTTTCCTCGAAAATGCTGCATGGGACTTGGGTTCCTGTGGAGTGTCCACAGGGGAGTCAGGCCACTTCTTGAGTGGAGACATGCCCGTCAGCTCTCCCCCTGAACTGTAGCAGCACTGTCAGGTTTCCTTTTGAGTTGACACAGGGATCTGTGGCTTTCCCTCTAGGTGCCACCAGGGCTGTCATAGGTGCCACCATGTGGTGAGTTGATCCTTGGAGTGACAGAGGAGGCAGTTCAGGGACATCAGGTTCATCTGGAGAGGATTGAGACTTCTGGGGGTCTTTTGGCCTGGTGGCATGACGCCTGGAGTTCCTCTCGACTCTCCTGTGGAGAGCATCTCCTCCTGAAATGCGATGGAAACCCCGGGAATCTGTTCCCGACAAAGCAGGCAAAGGAACCCTCACCCAGAGCTGAGGAGGGGACAATGGGGCTCCTCTTGAGTTGTGGCGGGACCCTCGGGGTTCCTCTCGAGTGGAGGTGCATGTTTCGGGGAACTTTCTGAGTCGCAGCAAGAGAATAAAGGACCCTTTCGGGGTACAAAAGGGAAGGTGTGATTTGCCTCAACATGCCACAGCAGAAAAGAGCCTCATCGCCCTGGAAAGGAGAACCTCCTGGTGTGTCTCGTGTTGCTGCCATTCCCTATCTAGTTAAGAGGGGAACCAAAGGGACCTGATCGTGTGGCCTCAGCAGATGCCAGTCTCCGTGCCAATGGCGACGGCCCTCTTGGGATTCCTCTGCAGTCGGTGGTGGGCCTAAGTCCTCATCTGGAACTGCTGCCGGACCCTGAGTTTTCCTCAAAAGTGCTCACATGGACTTGGGTACCTCGGCCCAGTAAACAGGGGAGAAAGGCGTCGTCTCCAGTGGAGACATGCACGGCCGCTCTCCTCCTGAGCTGTAGCAGCACTCTCAGGCTTCCTGTCAAGTTGACAGAGGGATCTGTGGCTTTCTCTCGAGGTGCCACCAGGTTTGTCACACGTGCCACCATGAGGTGAGTCACTTCTCAGTGTCACTGTTGATGCTATAGAAGGACATCAGATTCACTGTAGTTGACTTAGACTTCTGGGGTTGTTTTGGCCTGGTGGCACGACGACTGGAGTTACTCTCAACTCTCCTTTGGAGAGCACATGCTCCTGAGATGCGACAGGAATGCCGGGAATTACTTCCCGATGAAGCCAGGGATATAAACACTCATCTCGACCTGAGGAGGGCACAACAGGGCTCCTCTTGAGTTGTAGCGAGACCCTCGGGGTTCCTCGCGAATGAAGGTGCGTGTGTTGGTGAACTTCTTGGGTAGCCGCAAGGGAGTGAAGGACCCATTCGAGATCCAAGAGGGAAGGTGTGATTTCCCTCGACATGCGGCAGCGGAAAAGGGCCTCAATGCGCCTGGAAGGGAGAACCTCCTGGTGTTTCTCGAGTTGCGGCAGGTCCCTCTCGAGTTATGACAGGGACCTCAGGGATCCGCTGGTGAGGCCTCAGTATCGGCCAGCCTCCTTGCAAATGGCGAGGGACCTCTCAGGATTCCTTTCCAGTCGGTGGCGGTTCCTACATCCTCGTCTCGAGATGCAGCCGGATCCTGAAGTTTCCTCGAAAGTGCTGGCATCGGACGTGGGTACCTCTGGAGTGTCCACAGTGGAATCAGGCCTTGCTCGGGTGGAGACATGCACGCCCGCTCTCCTCCTGAGCTGTAGCAGCACTGTCAGGCTTCCTGTCGAGTTCACACAGGGATCTGTGCCTTTCCCTCGAGGTGCCACCAGGGCTGTCACACGTGCCACCATGGGGTGAGTGGATCCTCGGGGTGACAGTCGAGAGAGTGCAGGGAAATCAGGTTCATCTGGATTGGATTGAGACTTCTGGGTACTTGTGGCCTGATGGCACGATCCCTGGAGTTCCTCTCAACTTTCCTGTGGAGAGCACCTCCTCCTGAGATGAGACGGGAACGCCAGGAATCCATTCCCAAAGAAGCAGGGAACAGAACCCTCATCTCGCTCTGAGGAGGGGAAAACGGGGCTCCCCTTGAGTTGTGGTGGGACCCTTTTGGTTCATCTCGAGTGAAGGAGCATGTTCAGGGAACTTCTTGAGTCACAGCAAGGGAGTGAAGGACCCTTTTGAGGTCGAAGAGGGAAGGTGTGATTTCCCTCGACATGCCACAGTGGAAAACGGCCTCAACGCGCCTGGAAGCGGGAACCTCCTGGTGTTTCATGCGCTGCGTCAGGTCCCTCACGAGTTGCGACGGGGACCTCAGGAACCCACTCATGGGGCCTCAGGTGAGGCCAGTCTCCATGCGAATGGCGAGGGACCTCTCGGGATTCCTCCCAGTCAGTGGCAGGTAATAAGTCCTCGTCTGTAGTTGCGGCTGGACACTGAGGTCTCCTTGAAAGTGCTGACATGGGACTTGGATCACTCTGGAGTGTTCACAGGGTCTTCAGGCCTCATCTCATGTGGAGAAATGCACGCCCGTCTCCGCCTAAGTTTTAGTAGCACTGTCAGTCTTTCTGTCCAGTTGACACAGGGATCTATGGTTTTGCCTCGAGGTGCCACCAGGGCTGTCACAGGTGTCACCATGGGGTCAATCGATCCTCGGGATCACAGTCGAGGCAGTGCAGGGAAATCAGGTTCATCTGGTGTGGATTGAGACTTCTGGGTACTTGTGGCCTGATGGCACGATCCCAGGAGTTCCTCTCGATTCTTCTGTTGATAGCACCTCCTCTTGAGATGCGACATGAAATCCGGGAATCCATTTCCCATGAAGCAGGGAAAGGAAACCTCATTTCGAGCTGAGGAGGGGACAACGGGGCTCCTCCTGAGTTGTGGCGGGACCCTCGGGGTTCCTCTAGAGTGTAGGCACATGTGTCGGGGAACTCTTTGAGTCACAGCAAGGGAGTGAACGACCCTTTCAAGGTCCAAGAGGCAAGGTGTGATTTTCCTCGAAATGCCGCAGTGGAAGAGGGCCTCATCACGCATGGAAGGGAAAACCTCCTGGTGTTTCTCGAATTGGGGCAGGTCCATCTCGAGTTCGGATTTGGACTTCAGGGACCAGCTCATGTGGCCTCAGGAGAGGCTAGTCTTCGTGCCAAATGCGAGGGACTCTCGTGATTCCTTTCCAGTTCTGGCCGGGCCTAAGTCTTCATCTGGAGCTGCGGCTGGACCCTGAGGTTTCCTCGAAAGCTCTGATGTATGACTTGGGTCCATCTGGAGTGTCCACATGTGAGTCAGGCCTCGTCTCGAATGGAGACATGCACACCCGCTCTCCTCCTGAGCTGTAGCAGCACTGTCAGGCTTCCTGTCGCGTTGACACAGTGATCTGTGGCTTTCCCTCGAGGTGCCACCAGGGCTGTCACACGTGCCACCATGGGGTGAGTCGATCCTCGGGGTCACAATCGAGGCAGTGCAGTGATATCAGGTTCATCTGGAGTGGACTGAGACTTCTGGAGGTCTTGTGGCCCGGTGGCACGAATCCTAGAGTTACTGTCGACTCTCCTGTGTAGAGCACCTCCACCTGAGATGCGACGTGAATGCCCAGATCCTTTCCCAACGAAGCAGGGAAAGAACCTTCATTTCGAGCTGAGGAGGGGTCAACGGGGCTCCTCTTGATTTGTGGCGGGACCCTCGGAGTTCCTCTCGAGTGGAGGCGTATGTGTCGGGAAACTTCTTGAATCGCAACAAAGGAATGAATGACACTTTCAAGGGCAGAGAGGGAAGGTGTGATTTCCCTCGACATGCCACAGCAGACAAAGGCCTCATCCCGTCTGGAAGGGAGAACCTACTGGTGTTTCTTGGGTTATGGCAGGTGCCTATCAAGTTACAACGGGTACTTCAGGGACTCGCTCTTGTGGACTCAGGAGAAGCCAGTCTATGAGCGAATGGCGACGGACCTCTCGGGACTCTTCTCCAGTTGGTGGCCGGTCCTAAGTACTAGTCTGCAGCTGCAGCCGGTGTCTGAGGTTTCCTCGAAAGTGCTGACATGGGATGTGGGTCCCTCTGGAGTGTCCACAGGGGAATCAGGCCTCGTCTCAAGTGGAGACATGCAAGCCTGCTCTCCTCCTTGGCTGTAGCAGCACTATCAGGCTTTCAGTCGAGTTGACCCAGGGATCTTGGCATTCCCTTGATTGCCACGAGAGCTATCACATGTGCCACCATGGGGTGAGTCGATCCTCGAGGTGACAGTCAAGGCACTGCAGGAACATCAGGTTCACCTGGAGAGGACTGAGACTTTTGGGGGTCTTTAGGCCTGATGGCACGACCCCTGGAGTTTCTCTTGACTCTCCTGTGGAGAGGACCTCCTCCTGAGATGCGACAGGAATGCCGGCAAACCGTTTCCGACGAGGCAGGGAAAGGAACCCTCATCTCGAGCTGAGGAGGGGACAACGTGGCTCCTCTTGAGTTGTAGTGGGACTCTCGGGGTTCCTCTCAAGTGGAGGAGTGTTTGTCGGGGAACCTCTTGAGTGGCAGCAAAGGAGTGAAGGACCTTTCGAGGTCCAAGAGAAAAGGAGTGATTTCCGTCAACATGCACCAGCGGAAAAGGCCCTCATCGGGCCTGGAAGTGAGAAGCTCCTGGTGTTTCTCGAGTTGTGGCAGGTCCCTCTAAAGTTACGACTGGTACCTCAGAGACCCGCTCGTGCAGCCTCAGCAGAGGCAAATCTCCGTGCGAATGGCAAGGGACCTCTCAGGATTCCTCTCCAGTTGCTGGCGTGTCCTAAGCCCTGATCTGGAGCTGTGGCAGGACCATGAGGTTTCCTTGAAAGTGCTGGCATGGGACATTGGTCCTTCTGGAGTGTCCACAGGGGTTAGGCTTCGTCTAGAGTGAAGACATGCTCTCCCACTCTCAATCTGAGCTGGAGCAGCACTGTAATGCTTCTTGTCGAGTTTACATCGGGATATGTGGATTTAATTGAGGTGCGACCAGGGCTGTCACACATGCTACCAGGGGGTGAGTCGATCCTCTGGGTGACATTTGAAGCAATGCAAGGACATAAGGTTATTCTGGAGTTGACTGAGAGTTCGGGAGTTTGCCTGGTGGCATGACCCCTGGAGTTCCTCTCGGCTCTCCTGAGGAGAGCACCTCTTCCTGAGATGCGATGGGAACGCTGGGAATCCCTTCCCAACGAAGCAGGGAAAGGAACCCTCATCTGAGCTGAGGAGGGGGAAAACGGGGCTCCTCTTGAGTTGTGGCGGGACCCTCGGGGTTCCTCTCAAGTGGAGGCGCATGTGTCGGGGAACTTCATGAGTCGCAGCAAGGGAGTGAAGGACCCTTTCGAGGTCCAAGAAGAAAGGTGTGATTTCCCTCGACATGCAGCAGCGGAAAAGGGCCTCAACGCACCTGGAAGGGAGAACCTCCTGGTGTTTCTCGAGTTGTGGCAGGTCCTTCTCGACTTACAATGGGGACCTCAGGGACCTGCTCGTGTGGCCTCAGGAGAGGCCAGTCTCCGTGCGAATGTCGAGGGACCTCTCGGGATTCCTCTCCAGGCGGTGGCGAGTCCTAAGTCCTCGTCAGGAGCTGCAGCCGGACCCTGAGGTTTCCTCAAAAGTGCTGACATGGGACTAGGGTCCCTCCGGAGGGTCCACAGGGGAGTCAGGCCTGGTCTCGAGTGGAGACATGCACGCCCGCTCTCCTCCTGAGCTGTAGCAGAACTGTCAGTCTTCCGGTCGCATTGACACTTGGGTCTGTGGCTTTCCCTCGAGGTTCCACCACGCTGTCACACGTGCCACCATGGGGTGAGTCGATCCTCAGGGTGACAGTCGAGGCAGTTCAGGGACATCAGGTTCATCTGGAATGGACTGAGACTTCTAGGGGTCTTTTGGCCTGGTGGCACAACCCCTGGATTTCCTCTGGACTCTCCTGTGGAGAGAATCTCCTCCTGAGATGCGACGGAATCCTGGGAATCCGTTCCCAATGATGCAGTTATAGTAACCCTAATCTCGAGCTGAGGAGGGGACAACTTGGCCTCTCTTGTGTTGAGGCGGGACCCTCGGGGTTCCTCTCGATTTGAGATGCTTGTGTCGGGGAACTTCTTGAGTCTCAGCAAGGGAGTGAAGGACCCTTTCGGTGTCCAAGCAGAAAGGTGTAATTTCCTTCGACATGCCACAGTGGAAAAGGGCTTCATGGCGCCTGGAAGGGAGTACCTCCTGGGTTTTCTCAGTTGCGGCAGGTCCTCTCAAGTTACGACAGGGACCACAGGGACCCGCTCGTGTGGCCTCAGGAGAGGCCAGTCTCCGTGTGAATGGTGAGGGACCTCTCGGGATTCTTCGCCAGTTGCTGGCATGTCCTAAGTCCTCCTTTAGAGCTGCACCCAGATCCTGATGTTTCCTCGAAAGTGCTGACATGTGCCGGGGTCCAGCCCCAGTGCATCCAGGGTGATTCGATGGGGGGACGGCATCAGCGAGGAAAACATTTATTTAGAAATATAAGAATAAATTAGGAAGAAATAGTATAGTAGGAAAATTAAGATGGAGAAAAGAAGTCTGAATAGCTTGGTTTACGTGGAAAGCCAATAAAAGCTCGAGACAAGATGTTTGCACCATCTACGTTAGGCCACTGGCGTCCGTTTGAATATCGGAGAGGGCTCCGCCCTGGGCTCTCTCTCTTACAGATCTTAGCAGCCAGGACAGGTTAGTAGACATGGCGAGCCTCTGTGCCCCAGATGGGAATTCAGCCAGAAATTAGAGAAAATAGGAGACACGGGGGAAGCCCAGCATCGGAACAAGACTCTCTGAGAGGGAAGGGAAGGGGAAAAGGAAAGAACGACATGGGGAAACCCAGCATCGATGTAAGACTCCAAGAGGGAAAAGGGGAAAGGGGAAAAGGGGTAAAACGGGGGCCGTTTATTTTTCAAACTCAGCTAATATACCCCAAGGTGTACATGATGGAATATGCAGCTATACAGGGGCAGCAGTCCTGACCCTCATTGAGACAAGGCTTTCTTTTTTGCATACTCTCCCATTACAAAAGGTCTCAGGCGGTTTACATTATCTTCTGGCCAAGAGGCCTGTTAACATTTCTATGGCTCTCTTCTGATGAGGTGTTGTTAACCAGAAGTCTCATTTGTGTTAACCTTTCCAAAGTCTGAATGCCACTCTCAGAAAACACTAAATAAAAATACAGCAATTTGTAATATAAGGAAGTACAGTGATTTATAGCAAAGAAAAATTAACTTACTCAAAAGTCTAGTATTGCTACATCAAAACTACTATATATCCTTTTCCATATCCCATTTACATTGATTACATCTTCCTGGGTGCCTGATAGATAAAAAATAAGGAAGTCTGGCAGCAATCACTGAGTTAACCATGAAATCCTGTCACCAATATAAATTTGAAAAGGCTCTGAAACTTTAAGATACTTTAAGGCTTTTGTGCCCCTCACAGTTGGGAAGTTGTGAGAAATTCACAAGCTTGTAGAAGGTCAGGGGAACTTGTTAGGCAGGCTAGAGAATTATCAAAGGGGGGTTGGGCTGAAACACTTTCAAATGCAGGAAACCAAAGCTCAGAATTAACTTTTTCCAGAGAAAATCAGAAAATAATGGGAAAACAGACAAATTATTATTTTGGGGGGCACATTTTCAGGAAAAACCAAGGAGAAATCCGATGACTCAAATTGCCCTGCCATCTGAGTTTGCCACGTGACCCTGTCACAGGTGGGATTCCTCATTCTGGCTCCCAACAGACATGGGACTTCGGTCCCTCTGGAGTTTCCACAGGGGATTCAGGCCTTGTCTCGAGTGGAGACATGCATGCCCGCTCTCCTCCTGAGCTATAGAAGCACTGTCAGTCTTCCTGTTGAGTTGACCCAGGTATCTGTGGCTTTCCCTCAAGGTGCCACGAGGGCTGTCACACGTGCCACCATGGGGTGAGTTGATCCTTGGGGTGACAGTCGAGGCAGTGCAGGGACATCAGATTCATATGGAGTGGACTGAGACTTCTGGGGGTCTTTTGGCCTGGTGGCACAACCCCTTGAGTTCCTCTAGACTCTCCTGTGGAGAGCACCTCCTACTGAGATGCGACAGGAATGCTGGGAATCCATTCCTGATGAAGCAGGGAAAGGAACCCTCATCTCAAGCTGAGGAGGGGACAGGGTGGCTCCTCTTGAGTTGTGGAGGGACCCCCGGGGTTCCTCTCGAGTGGAGGCATGTGTGGCAGTGCCGGGGTCCAGCTCTGGTTGATCCTGGGAATTTGAAGTGGGAACGGCGTGGGCAAGGAAATCTTATTTATTTAGAAATATAACAATAGATTAGGAAGAAATAGTATAGTAGGAAAATTAGATGGAGTAAAGAAGGTTGAATAACTTGGTTTTCGGGGAAAGCCAATAAAATCTCAAGACAAGAGATTTACACCATCTACGTGGGCCACTGGCGTCCCCTTGAACCTCTAAAAGGGCCCCACGTGGGCCCTTTTTCTTGCAGAACTTAGGGCCAGAGCTAGTAAGTAGACGTTGTGAGCCTCCCGCTCCAGTTGGGAATTTAGCCTGGAGTTAAATTTCAAGAGGACAGAGAGAGAGAGAGACATGGGGGGAGCTATATTTCATTTTTCCAATGAAGGAGTTTGTGAGAGAGAATCATCCAAGAGGCTTTTCCTAGAAAACTGCTCCAGCTTTATTTTTCACAAGCCCTTTTTTATACAAATGAAAATCAATGGGTATTCAAATTTTGACAATTTCAGCAGCTCTGAATCTTATCGAGACCAGGCTTATTCTCTGTATACCTAATTGTATACACAAGTCTTAGGTAATTTACATCATCTTCCAGCCAAAAGGCCAATTCAAAAATTTACAGATCTTTTCTGATAAGTGTTATTTTTTCCAAGGTCTGGCGCCCTTCTCAGGGGGCACTAAACAAAGTTGTGTTCTTACATGGCAAGGACACAGCAAGCAAGGATGAGTACAATGATTTATAAAAGAAAGCAATAACTAAAAAGCCTAGTATTGCTAACATCAAAAAACCTACTACATATCTTTTTTAAATGTTGTTTGTAAAACTGAAACTTCCAGGTGCAAATAAGGAGGTCTGTCAGCAATTGTTGAGTTAACCTTGAAATCCTGTCACCAATATGAATTTGAAAAGGCTCTGAAACTTGAAGATACTTTAAGGCTTTTGTGCCTCTCACAGTTGGGAGGTTGTGAGCAATTCACAAGCTTGTAGAAGGTCAGGGGAACTTGTTAGGCAGGCTAGAGCTTTATCAAAAGGGGGTTGGGCTGGAACACTCCCTTCTAATGCAGAAGGCCAAGCCCCGAATTAACTTTTTCCAGAGAAAGTCAGAAAATAATGGGAAAACAGACAAATTCTTATTTTGGGGGGCACATGTTCAGCAAAAACCAGGGAGAAATCTGATGACTCAAATTGCCCTGCCATCTGAGTTTGCCACGTGACCCTGTCACAGGTGGGATTCCTCGCTCTGCCTCCTGACATTTCCCCCTTCTTTGTTTTTTTAAAAAAATCAGGCGCAGTTTAGTTGGGAGATTAGAGAATAGTCTTTCCAGAAATGAAGTTAGAGAAGGTGTGGAAAAAGTCTTTGGCTTCTCCTGCAATGGTAAATTTTAATGGGAGTGTTTCAAGGTCTGAATCTGATTATGAAGTTCCCCTAAATCTAAACTAATTTCTGAGCTGTTCCAAACACCTAAAATATGAGTTTTCAACATATTGGGCATTTGCACTTGTTGAGTCAATGATTGCTGCCTTACTAACAATAACAACAATAACAGTAACAGTTGTTGTTACACAGCAAGAGCATAATTATCATATCAATAGATTGTTACATTTAGGGACATTGTAGGGTGGACGTTTTAAAACTCACAAAAGAGCACACATTATATTGGGAAGTTAAACAGGATGAAAGCATACATTGTTCACAAGACACTACATTAGGTCCACCTGTATAATTCAATCGTCTGTTAAATTTTCCAGAGTCATTAGTGAAAAGAAAAACATAAGGAGAGGGCAGACATGCTAATACAGAGTAGATAGAATTATTTTTTGGTCTGAGTTCACGTTGCAGCAGCTGTCAGTCCCGCCAGAATCTCGGTGTTTATCTTGCCTCTCCTGCCAGCACAAGCAGTGGCCCTTGCCCCGCACTTCCATGAAAAGGCTTCAGGTGGGCCTAGAGCTATGCACACTGGGTCCCATCAGTCAGGCTGGCCCTGCCCGCGGGTCCCGGCGAGCGGCTGTTTCACGCAGTGGCAGTGGCAGCAGAGTGCCCTTTTTCTCTCTTTTTTTTCTGTGGTCTCGGTGGTAGAGGAACCAGGTGCCTGGGGACTGCAACATGATGAATCAGCTTGGCAGGGATTAAAATTGGCGAATCTTTGTCCTGTGGAAAAAAATACAAGCACTTTTTCGACCCTCAGTTAATGAGTCGGGACCTTTTCGTTATTCGGAGATGAGGTCCTTCTACTTTACTAATGGTTTTAAAATCGATTGCTCTGGGTACAGATGACAAAGCATTGCAGTGTTTCTGAATGAATCAGTATTTATTTATGACAAAAAGAGCATGTTGCAAAATCTGATGGAGGGAACTATATTTAAATTCTCCTCTTTTAATTTTTGAATTAACAAAGCATGTGAGGGTAATGATGCAAGATTTGACCACAATAATTTCTAATAGCAACCTGCCAATCTTCATCAAACATCAGGAGAGCATCGAGCTGTTCCTTATTATATGGAATTAAAATTTTTGATGGCTCTTTACCAAACAATTCAATGCTCCATTTTCTTCCATTCAGTATTAGATGGTAATTAGACCAGGATAAGAAGCCATGACTTTTTTAGCTTGGGCGGGAAGATGGATCCATTCTATAGGGCTGTTTTGCCATAGAACTCTTGTAGGCGCTATTGGAGTAGCTAGACAGATGAACTGCCAAGTCATCGTCAAATTAATTCTTTTTACATAACTATCCGATAAGTCTGCTTTTACTTTGCCTAGGGCTTCCTGAGCCTCAGCTGTTAATTGTCTTTTAGAAGTTGGATCTGGGTCCCCACGTAAAATGTTAAAAAGAGGTTTCAATTTCAGTTCAGTTCAGTTCAGTTGCTCAGTCGTGTCTGACTCCCCGCGACCCCATGAATCACAGTATGCCAGGCCTCCCTGTCCATCAACAACTCTCGGAGTTCACTCAGACTCACGTCCATTGAGTCCATGATGCCATCCAGCCATCTCATCCTTGGTCATCCCTTTCTCCTCCTGTCCCCAATCCCTCCCAGCATCAGGGTCTTTTCCAATGAGTCAACTCTTCGCATAAGGTGGCCAAAGTACTGGAACTTCAGTTTTAGCATCATTCCTTCAAAGAAATCCCAGGGTTGATCTCCCTCAGAATGGACTGGTTGGATCTCCTTGCAGTCCAAGGGACTCTCAAGAGCAGTGGTTAATTTTAAATAAGGTCTAATCCAATTAATATCCCCCATTAGTTTTTGATAATCATTTAAAGTAACAAGACAGTCTTTTCTCAATTGTAGTGGGACATGAGTCACTGTTTCTGAATTTATGACTCTTCCCAAGTAAGTTATGGGTGGATTGATTTGAATTTTTCTGGGGCAATTTTTAGACCTCTATTTGTTAATGTCTGGGTCAAGTCTTGGAGAACAGCTTGCAAATAAGCTCTATCAGGATGAGCTAATAAAATATCATCCATATAGTGAATCATATATACTTGTTTATTTTGAATCCTAGTGTCTTGTAGAGCAACATTAACAAATTTCTGGCATAGAATGGTGCCGGGGTCCAGCCCTGGTGGATCCAGGGATATTCAAAGGTGGGACAGAGCAGGAGAGGATAGGATAGCTCAGGACAGGATAGAATAGTAGGAAATTATTAGAAAAATAGGAGGCTGAATAACTTGGTTTACGGGGAAAACCAATAAAACCTCGAGACAAGAGGTTTGCACCATCTACGTAGGCCACCGGCGTCCGCTTGAATTTCTAAAGGTGCCCCGCCTTGGGTCCCCTTTCTTGTGGATCTTAGCATCCAGGGCAAGTAAGCAGACGTGGTGAGCCCCCCACTCCAGATGGGAATTCAGCCGAAAAGGGGGAGAAAAGGGAGAGAAAAGGATGACATGGGAAGCCCAGCGTTGGTGCAAGACTCCAAAAAAAGGGAGAGTTTATTTTTCAAAATCAGCTTATATACCCCAAGTCGTACATAATGAAATATGCAGAGGTATGCAGGGGCAGCAGCCCTGACCCCCACTGAGACAAGGCTTTCCTCCTGCATACTCTCCCGTTACAAAAGTCCCAGGTGGTTTACATTATCTTCTGGCCAAGAGGCCTATTAATATTTCTATGGCTCTCTTCTGATGAGGTTTTGTTAACCGAAGACTCATTTGTGTTAACCTTTCCAAAATCTGAATGCCACTCTCAGAAAACATTAAATAAAAATACAGCAACTTGTAATAAAAGGAAGTACAGTGATTTATAGCAAAAGAAAAGTAATTTACTCAAAAGTTCAGTATTGCTAACATCAGAACTACTACATATCCTTTTTCCATATTCCACTTATATAGATTACATCTTCCCAGGTGCTTGATAGATAAAAAATAAGGAGGTCTGGCAGCGATCATTGAGTCAACCGTGAAATCCTGTCACCAATATAAATTTGAAAAGGCTCTAAAACTTTAAAATACTTTAAGGCTTTTGTGCCTCTCACAGTTGGGAGGTTGTAAGCAATTCACAAACTTGCAAAAAGTCAGGGGAACCTGTTTAGGCAGGCTAGAGCATTATCAAAGGGGGTTGGGCTGAAACACTCCTTTCAAATGCAGGAAGCTAAAGCTTTGAATTAGCTCTTTCCAAGAAACTGGCAGAGAATAGTGGGGAAACAGACAAATACAGACAAATTTTTATTCTTGGGATGCATGCTCAGGAAAAAACAGGGAGAAATCCGATGACTCAGATTGCCCTGCCATCTGAGTTTGCAACA
>SJXQ01003161.1:0-49246 GCA_006408695.1 Aepyceros melampus
TTGAACTGTGGTGTTGGAGAAGCCTCTTGAGAGTCCCTTGGACTGCACGGAGATCCAACCAGTCCGTGCTGAAGGAGATCAACCCTGGGATTTCTTTGGAAGGAATGATGCTAAAGCTGAAACTCCAGTACTTTGACCACCTCATGCGAAGAGTTGACTCATTGGAAAAGACTCTGATGCTGGGAGGGGTTGGGGGCAGGAGGAGAAGGGGACGACCGAGGATGAGATGGCTGGATGGCATCACTTACTCGATGGGTGTGAGTCTGAGTGAACTCCTGGAGTTGGTGATGGACAGGGAGGCCTGGCGTACAGCGATTCATGGGGTCGCAAAGAGTCGGACACGACTGAGCGAATGAACTGAACTGAACTGAACTGAGGAAAAGCAAAGAGGTGGAGAGATGGAGGGGAGGGCAGCTGGGAATGAGGCCACGGGAGGGAGGGTGGATGGGGAGACGGTCGATGATTCAGGTTGTGCATGGCATGATAAAGGAATCTGACATTACTCCATGTGAGGTGGGAGCAACTGTGCAGTTTTGAACAGGGGAGTGTGCCATGATCGAGTTATGTTTTGCGAGGATCATTCTTTTCTTGCTGCCAGATGAAGGGCAAAGAGAGCTGGCAGGCTGTTGCAGTGAGAGGTGGTGGTCTGGGCTGAGATAGTAGCATGATGTGGAGAGAATGGATCCGATTCCAGAGATTTTGAAGACAGTTTACAGGATTTCCTTATGGATTATTAATAGATGGGGTGTGAGGAACAGAAAGGTTTTGTCTGAGCAACTTGAAAGATGGAGTTACCCACAGTTGAGATGGGAAAGGTAGAGGGCAGAACTGGTGTTAGAGGGCATTCAGTTAAGGACACAGTATTTGAGATGTCCAACACACATCCCACTGCAGATGTTGAATATTTGGTTAGATATGAATCTGGAATTACAGAGAGTGATGGGAGCTTGCCATATAAATTTGGCAGTCATCAGTTTGTGCCTTTTGAAGCCATAAGACCGAGTGAGGTCAGCAAAGGAGTGAGTGCAGACAGAGCAGAAAAGAGGACCAAAGACTGGGCCAAGAATATTTAACATGAAGAAGCCAGGGAGATGAGAAGGGACAAACCAAGGAGACCGAGAGGTGACTGGTGATGCAGGAAGAATGCAGGAGAGTGCCGTGTCCTTATTGTTGTTCACTTCCTCAGTTGTGTCCAACTCTTTGCTACCCCATGGACTGCAGCACGCCAGGCTTCACAGTCCTTCACCATCTCTCGGAGCTTGCTCAGACTCACGTCCATTGAGTCAGTGATGCCATCCAACCACCTCATCCTCTGTCGCCCCCTTCTCCTCCTGCCTTCAATCTTTCCCAGCATCAGGGTCTTTCCTAATGAGTCAGCTCTTTGCATCACGTGGCCAATGTATTGGGGCTTCAGCTTCAGCATCAGTCCTTCCAATGAATATTCAGGACTGATTTCCTTTAGGATTGACTGGTTTGATCTCCCTGCAGTCCAAGGGACCCTCAAGAGTCTTCTCCAGTTCAAAAGCATCAATTCTTGGGCACTCAGCTTTCTTTATGGTCCAAGTGTCACATCCATACATGACTACTTGAAAAACCATAGCTTTGACTAGATGGACACTTGTTGGCCAAGTGATGTCTCTGCTTTTTAATATGCTATCTGGGTTGGTCATAGCTTTTCTTCCAAGGAGCAAGCGTCTTTTAATTTCATGGCTGCAGTCACCACCTACAGTGATTTTGAAGCCCCCCAAAATTAAAAGTCTATCAGTGTTTCCATTGTTTCCCCATCTATTTGCCATGAAGTGATGGGACCGCATGCCACGATCTTTGTTTTTTGAATGTTGAGTTTTAAGCCAGCTTTTTCACTTTCCTCTTTCACCTTCATTGTGTCCTAGAAGCCAAGTAAAGATGGTACTTTGTGGAGGAGCTTGTGGTACCTGTGTCAGATGTTGGTGATAGGTCAAGTAAGTTGAGGACCAAGGATTGACCAGTTTCCACTATGTGGCTTGGCAAGAGTGGCTTCAGTGAAGTGGGGGAAACAACATTCTGATTTAAGTACTTCTATGAGACAATGGCAAGAGAGGAGATTGTGAACATGCACTCAGGTTTTGCTGTGAAAGAGAGCAAAGAAATGGAAAGGGGAAAGAGGAGAGGCTTTTTGTTGTTGTTTGGTATTTCACTGGGAGAAATAACAGGATATTATTGTGCCAATGGGAATGATCCAGTAAGATGTAGGTGGGAGAGGGGAGAGCTGCTGGTTTGAAGTTCTGGAGAATGTAAGAGAGCATTGAAGTTGATAAAAATGGGGACATTGATCCTCGGAGCACAGACACAACCTCTGGCAAAGCGTAGAGAAGGCTGAGAAGACAGAATAGCAGGTGCCAAGATGGTGATTGAAGTTGGAGGTTCTCTGTCTCCTTCCCTGTCTTGCTCTCTGTCCACTCCCCCACACAACTTTATTGAGATGTAATTACATACCATACTATTCACCCATTTAAAGTGTACAGTTTAATAGTTTTCAGAATGTCCACATCATTGTACAACCATCAGTAACATTTTCATCACCCCCAAAAGAAACTCTGTACTTATGAGCAGTCCTCCTTATTTATACCTCCCCAGTCCGATGCAGTCACTAATCTACTTTCTGTCTCTATAAGATTGCCTATTCTGGACATATAAATTGAGTCGTAGAATATGTGGTCTTTCCCTTTCTTTCCTTTTTCTCACTGAACATAATGGCTTCAAGGTTCATTCATGTTGCAGCACTTCATTCTTTTAACAGCTGAATAATATTCCATTGTGATGTATGTGCTGCATGTATTATTTTATGCTTTTGTTAGTTGATGGGATTTGGGTTGTTTCTACCTTTTGGCTGTGATTAATAAAGTTGCTGTGTACACATTATGGGACAAATTTCTATGTGTATGTGTGTGTGTGTGATTGTGTGTGTTTTCATCTCTTTGGGGCATATACAGAGGAATGGAAATTCTGGGTCCTTAGGTAACTGGATGCTTAAGCTTTTGTGAAACTGCCAGACTGCTTTCCAAAAAGGCTGTACCATTTCATGTTCCCACCAGCTATGTATGAGTATTCTCATTCTTCCACTTTCTTGCCAGTTTTTTTTGTCTGTCCTTTAGATTTTAGTCATCGTCGTGAGTGTGAAGTCGTATTTGATCTGCATTTAGCATTTGATTTCACTGTAGTTTTTATTTGCACTTCTCTAATGATTAATGACTTGAGCATCTTTTTACGTGATTATTGGTCATTTGTACATCCTTGGAAAATGTCTGGGTTTCCCAGGTGGTGTTAGTAATAAAGAACCTGCCTGCCAGTGCAGGTAGACATGAGACACAGTTTCGATCCCTGTGTTGGGAAGATCCCCTGGAGGAGGGCGTGGCAACCCACTCCAGTAGTCTTGCCTGGAGAATCCCATGGACAGAGGCGCCTGGCAGACTGCACTCCATTGGACTGCACAGAGTCGCCCAGAGTTGGACTGAAGCAACTCAGCATGCGCTCAGAAAATGTCTATTCAGATCCTCTGCCTGTAAATTCATTTTTTAACTATCAGATTGTAAGATTTCTTTGTGTTAATATGTTCTGGATACAAGTTCCTTATCAGATACATAATTTGCAAATATTTTATCCCATTCTGTTGGGTTATCTTATCAGTTTCTTGATAGTGTCATTTTTTAGCACAAAAGTTTTTAACTTTTATGAAGTCCAGTTTTTAAAAATTTTTTCTTTTGTTGCTGTGCTTTGGTATTGTATTTAAAAATACCCTGCCTGACTCAAGGTCATGAAAATTTACTCCTTTTTATTTTTTATTTGTATATATTTTAAATTTAATTTTCCTTTCTAATTAAATTGGCAAGTCTTCTCAGGACAATATTAAATAATAGCTGGTTTTCCTGGTTCTATTCCTGACTTTAATGTTGCGTTATTAATCATGATGCTGTCTATGGGATAAGAATTTCATAACTTAACAAAAAGAAGGTATCCTATCTTTCTAGTGTTTATTTGTGACTGAACGGATATGAGTTTGAGCAAACTCTCAGAGATAGTGAAGGACAGGGGAGCCTGGCACACTGCAGCCCATGGGGTCGCAGAGAGTCAGACACAACTTTAGTGATGGAAAACAACACATATGTAATCTTTTTCCTCCTCCCCTGAAAATGTATTTAATCTATGTAGATAAACATGATTTTTATCCTTTGACCTAGTGATGCAATAAATTATATTAATAGATATTCTAATATTGAGCCACTCTATAATGTATTTCTGGATTAATCTTAATTTATTGGGGTACATAATTATTATATTATACTGCTTGTTCAGTTGCCAGAAGTTTTATAGTTTCGTTTGTGTTTCTTTGACTCATGAATTATTAGACTCTTAAGCATGTCAAGGGCATATTTTTCTTTCCTGCTTTCCAATTTTGCTGCATTGTAGCCAGAGATAGTGGTTTGCATGTTATTGATTCTTTAATTTCAGTTGAGAATTGCTTTGTTTCTTAGTATATGGTCATTTCTTGTTCTATTATGTTTGAAATAATATATACCCTCTGTTAGGTGCAGAATCCCTTTATCTATCTCTATCTATCTACATACATTCTTTAGCTCAGTTTTGTTAATTGTACTGTTTGTATCTCCTGTATCTTTAAGTTTTTGGTTGCTGAATTTGTCAATTTCAGGAGGAGATGTGTTAAAATCTATTATGGTTATCAATTTGTTGTTTTTTTTTGTAATCTTATCCATTTTAACTCTATATTAAAAAATATTATTATTATTAGGTGCATATGGGTTCAAAGTTGTTATTTCTTCCTAGTGAATTATTCCTTTTTTCTCTATATAAGAACTTTTTAAAACCCCATTGAAGCTTTTTTGCCTTAGATTTTATTTTACCTTATATTAGTATTGTAAAAAACAATTTTTGTTATCTTTTAGGTGGTGTAGCTTTGTAATTTCTCTTTATTTTTAACATTTCTGAATCATGTTTTGGAAGAGTTTCTCATAGCAAGATTAATCTCTGTGTGTGTGTGTGTGTGTGATTACTGGTATATTGGCATTCTTTTTTTCTGTTTTATTTTGTGTTTTCTACATTCCTTGCTTTTTAACTGTTTGTTTTTAAAAAATCTTCTCTGTTTTCTAAAAGATGAATCATTTTTTCTTTTTTGCTTCCTTTACTGATTTGAAAGTTATATATTCTACTTTTTATTCTTTCAATGATGACCTTCAATTTTTCAGTATGAATACTTGGCTTAATAGAATATGAATTAAATAAAAATTGCTAGTTTCTTCCAAAGCAGCACAATGATTGTAGAACACTTTAATTTTGATTATTTCCTCATCCCATACCTTTTGTCTAGTTAGCACTATATTGTTAATAAAATCCTCAATTTTTAAATCATTGCTACTGTTGTTGGCTTCCATGGTGGCTCAGAGGTTAAAGCATCTGCCTGCAGTGCGGGACACCTGGGTTCAATCCCTGGGTCAGGAAGATCCCCTGGAGAAGGAAATGGCACCCCACTCCAGTATTCTTGCCTGGAGAATCTCATGGATGGAGGAACCTGGTGGGCTACAGTCCAAGGGGCTGCAAAGAGTCTGAGCGACTTCACTACTGTTGTTATTATTTACAGTTAGTGATTATCTGAATTTACAAATGTTTACCAACTTTTTGCTCACCTTTGCTTATTGCATCTTCTTCCTTCTCTCTGAGTCCATTTCTCTCTCTCTCTCTCTCGTTTTTTTAAAGATTTTTTTTGATGTGGACCATTTTTAAAGTCTTTATTGAATTTGTTACATTACTGCTTCTGGTCTATGTTTTTTGTGGTTTTCTTGGCCATGCAACATGTGAATCTTAGTTCCCTGACCAGAGATCAAAATGCATTGGAAGGTGAAGTTTTAACCACTGGACAGTCAGGAAAGTCCCAACTTCCATTTCTAACCTTATAACTCTTTAGTAGTCCTTTCAGAAAAGACTTGTATGGAAGACCAAAAACTCTCTGTGACTTTGTTCATTTAAATACGATTTTGCCCTTAAGGGTTAATCAGGGTATAAAATTCTGGGATGATAGTTCTATTCCTTTAGCTCTTTGAAGACTTTCAGTTCAGTTCAGTTCAGTCGCTCAGTCATGTCCGACTCTTTGTGACCCGGTGGACCACAGCACGCCAGGCCTTCTTGTCCATACCAACTCCCGGAGTTTACCCAAACTCATGTCCATTGAGTCGGTGATGCCATCCAACCACCTCATCCTCTGTTTTCCCCATCTCCTCCTGCCTTCAATCTTTCCCAGCAACAGGGTCTTTTCAAATGAGTCAGTTCTTCCATCAGGTGGCCAAAGTATTGGAGTTTCAGCTTCAGCATCAGTCCTTCCAATGAACACCCAGGACTGATCTCCTTTAGGATGGACTGGTTGGATCTCCTTGCAGTCTAAGGGACTCCCAAGAGTCTTCTACAACACCACAGTTCAAAAGCATCAATTCTTCGGTGCTCAGCTTTCTTTATAGTCCAACTCTCATATACATACATGACTACTGGAAAAACCATAGCCTTGACTACACAGACCTTTGTTGGCCAAGTAATGTCTCTGCTTTTTAATATGTCTAGGTTGGTCATAACTTTTCTTCCAAGGAGTAAGCATCTTTTTATTTCATGGCTGCAGTCACCATTTGCAGTGATTTTGGAGCCCCCCAAAATAAAATCTGCCACTGTTTCCCCATCTATTTGCCATGAAGTGATGGGATTGGATGCCATGATCTTCGTTTTCTGAATGTTGAGCTTTAAGCCAACTTTTTCACTCTCCTCTTTCACTTTCATCAAGAGGCTCTTTAGTTCTTCACTTTCTGCCATAAGGGTGATGTCATCTGCATATATGAGATAATTGATATTTCTCTGGGCAGTCTTGATTCCAGCATGTGTTTCTTCCAGTTCAGTGTTTCTCATGATGTACTCTGCATGTAAGTTAAATAAGCAGGGTGACAATGTATAGCCTTGATGTACTCCTTTTCCTATTTGGAACCAGTCTGTTGTTCCATGTCCAATTCTAACTGTTGCTTCCTGACCTACATACAGATTTCTCAAGAGGCAGGTCAGATGGTCTGGTATTCCCATCTCTCTCAGAATTTTCCACAGTTTGTTGTGATCCACACAGTCAAAGGCTTTGGCATAGTCAATAAAGCAGAAGTAGATGTTTTTCTGGAACTCTCTTCTTTTTTGATGATCCAACACATGTTGGCAATTTGGTCCCTCTGCCTTTTCTAAAACCAGCTTGAACATGTGGAAGTTCATGGTTCACATACTGTTGAAGCCTGGCTTGGAGAATTTTGAGCATTACTTTGCTAGCGTGTGAGATGAGTACAATTGTGCAGTAGTTTGAACGTTCTTTGGCATTATCTTTCTTTGGAATTGGAATGAAAACTGACCTTTTCCAGTCCTGTAGCCCCACTGCTGAGTTTTCCAAATTTGCTGGCATATTGAGTGCAGCACTTTCACAGCATCATCTCTTAGGATTTGAAATAGCTCAGCTGGAATTCCATCACCTTCACTAGCTTTGTTCATAGTGATGCTTCCTAAGGTCCACTTGCTTCACATTCCAGGATGTCTGGCTTTAGATGAGTGATCACATCATCGTAATTATCTGGGTTGTGAAGATCTTTGAAGACTTAGTCCATTGCCTTTTGGTCCCCACTATTCCTCAGAGAAGCTAGGAGTTATTCTGTCAGTCCTTTGTGGATAATGTCTCTATCTCTAGTTGTTTTTGTGATTTTTCTCTTTGTTTTGATTTTCCTCAGCTTCATTCAGATATATCTAGGTATATGATTTTATTTCTCCTGCTGGGAAGTTGAAACATTTATTCAATCTGATGACTTTCTTAAGTTCTGAAACATTTTCAGACATCATCTCTTCCAATAGTTCTTTTCCTTTATTCTCGATGTCAGTCTTTGAAATGCCAACCTCATGTATAGGAACAGTATAGCATGTTGGTTAAGAACATGAACTCTGCAGATGGAATCTGACCCTACTTCAGGGCATAATAGTGGAGGAGAATTACATAAACTCTTTATCAGTTTTCTCACTGCCAAACTCTTAGGTTGTTGTGATAATAAATGAGTTTTTATATCTCCCGGAACATGGTTATTTCTATGTAAGTCTTAGTTATTAGAGTTCCCCGGAATGCTCCAGAGACCCTACACTGCACTAATGTCTTTGTCTCAAGATCATTGTTGTAAGTTTCTAGAAGGATCTGACTTTGTTTTAGTCTCTGGGGATGCATTTTTGCCAGAGTCTCCATGATTCTTAGGATTATCTGGGACTGTCTCATCTGTTCTCTTGCTTGTAACCTCAGTATTGTCCTTTCTATGTGTGCATTTTGGGTGATAATGTGAGAGTTATATCCTGGGCCACTACACCTTCTGTTATTAAACTCTTGTACTGTATTTTTAATTTCAATCATTTTTTTAAATCTCTAGAAATTCTCTGGAGACCTTTTAAGTCTGCATGCTAGTTTTTGTAGTTTTTGTTCTTTCATTATTTTTAGTGTTTTTTTTTACTCACTTAATAATTTTAAACATATTATCTTTTGGGGTTTCTCCTTATTGTATTCATGGAGTGCTCGTCCTTCTGTTTGTTTTTCTGCTGATTTTCCCTCATGGTGAATCATTTCCTTGAGCAGATTATAATTTCTGTATGATATTCTAGGGAAGCAAAAAATTATACAAGCTAATTTAAGATGGGTGATTTCTTTTTTTTTTTTTTTATTTTTAATGGTAGCTTTGTGGCTCTTGGGTTGTAAAAGCATTGCTTCACAACATTTCAAAAATTGTTTCTGCTGAGAGTTCCATGAATGCGTCAGTTGGGACTCATTTTCCCCATTACTTCTGCATGCTGGGACTCCAGCACTGCACATATGGTGTAAATTTGGATTTCATGGCCATAGTACAGGGTTGGGATTGCCTTTCTTTCTGGAAACTGCTTCTCTCTAAGATCTTTTGTATTTCCCCAGACAGAGGTCGAGTGTTCCAGCCCCCATTTCACTGAGGTGAGATCTCCTCTAGAGCAGGAGCTCAGTTGCAGCTCCTCTTATTGAGAGATGAGAGCCAGGCTGGCTCTCCTGCCCCTTGTGGACACTAACCCCGTACTTCTGGCCTCTGGGGTCTGCCATCTGCTGTTCTGGGCCTCTGGGCACCAGCTGACAGCTTATTGCTCCATTTTTCACATCTCTTCATTTTTTGCCTCCAAAAATTTCCCTTTTTCCTTTAAGCCCGATTAGGTACTTAATTATTTGATATTATATTTTATCCAGCGCTTCCATGCATTTGAAACTGGGGGTGGTGATGGTGGGGGCCGTGTGTCTGCCATGATCTTTTATTTAGGATTTTTACATCTAGAGTGACAAGCAAGATTAGTCTACGATTTTATTTTTGTTTCATCTTTGGCAGGTTTTGGTGCCAGGGTTATGTGTTATTCATAAAATTAATTAGGAAGTTTCTCTCCTTTCTTTATCCTCCGGAACATTTTAAATAGCATAGAAAATTTCTGTTCCTTGAAGGTTTGAAATTTTCCAGTGAAATCTGTCTGAGGACAACGCCTCTGGGGGTGGGAATGATTGTTTTCAACACTTATTTTCTATTCAGCTTTTCTACTTCTTAAATCAGAGTGTGTAATTTCTGCTTCCCTAGACTATCATACATTTAATCAAGATTTTAAAATTTATTAGCATGGAATTCCACTTGGTATTCTTATATTTTAATAGGCTTTTTTTTTGCATCTCTGGTTATATCTCTTTCTCATTAATATTTTTCTTTCTTTTTTGATTAGACTTACCAGAGATTTATATATTTTATTGACCTTTTCTAAGAAACAGTTATTGAATTTTTTCATCCTGCTATTGAACTCTGAAAGATCTGTAGTTTCTTCTTTCATCTTTAATCCTCTTTTAAGGTTTATTATCTTATTCATTTTCTAATTTTAAGTTGAATGTCTAGTTCACTTATTACCTTTTTTCTTTAAGAATAAAACATTTAAAGTGATAAAAATTTCCTCTGAGTACAGTTCTGGCTACATTCCATAAGTTTTGATGTGCATAAATTGTGATTATCATAATTTTTCATAGTCTGAAGCTGTTATTTTTATTTTCTCTTTGATATAAAAGAGATATTCAGGAGAATATTTTAAAACTTTATTTTTTGTTATTAATTTCTAGTTAGATAATACTATATCTCATACATTTTTTAAAAGCTTCTGTGTTTCTGTGAAATTTAAATTGATGCTGACTTAATGTACACCATTATTTTATATGAGAATAAGAAAGAAAAAAAACATTGCTATTTAAATTCTAACATCCCCTCTATAGTCAGATGTATCATGGTTTCAGAGATGATATGAAAACATAAATCTTAGGATGCATAAAGTATGTAGTTTATCATTCGTTTTAAAATTTAAGTACAGGGACTTCCCTGGTGGTCAGTGGTTAAGAATTCACCTCCCAGTGCAGGGGACACAAGTTCGATCCGTGGTCGGGGAAGATCCCACATGCTGTCGAGCAGCTAAGCCCGTGCACCACAGCTACTGAGCCAGCGCTCTGGAGCCCGAGAGTCACAACTACTGAACCCACACTCGCAACAAGGAGCCACACATTGAGAAGCCCACTCACCACAACGAAGAGTAGCCCCCACTCGCTACAACTAGAGAAAGCCCACATGTGTAACAAAGACCCAGCTCAGCCAAAAATAAGTAAATTAATAAATTTTTTAATTATTAAAAAATAAATATAAGTACATTGTGGTCAGAGAATGTGATCTGTAGTATATTAGTTCTTCAAAATACATTGTAATCTGGTATTCAGTATGTGGTCAGTTTTTATAAATGTTTACATGTTCTTGAACATAATGTATCTTCTCTATTTGCTAGCTATAAGAATACACACATCAGTTCAGTTCAGTTCAGTTCAGTCGCGCAGTCGTGTCCGACTCTTTGAGACCCCATGAATTGCAGCACGCCAGGCCTCCCTGTCCATCACCAACTCCCGGAGTTCACTCAGACTCACGTCCATTGAGTCTGTGACGCCATATAAGAATACACACATATATTTGCATATTTCATATATGCACATATACACATGCGTATATAAAGTCAATTTTGTAACTGTGCTTTTGAAATTTTCTATACACTTGCTAATTTTTTCTGTTGGTTTGATCTTTCCATTTCTGAGTGAGACTGGTTAAAATCTCCCACTCTGATGATGGATTTGTTAATTTTTCTTCTGATTGCCACTTTCTGCTTTATGTATTTTGAGGTTCTGTTGTTAGATGCCTGCAAGTTCCTAATTGTTAGACCTTCTTTTTCAGATTGTTCTTTTTCTTCTTGTGTTGTGCCTCTCTTTACCCCCATTAATTCTCTTTTTTTTGCTTTGAATTCACTTTTATTTGATAATAATATCATGTCATCTTTTCTTTGGTTAGTACTTCCTGGCGTTCCCCTTTCCAGCTACTTACTTCCAGCCTTTCTGTGTTGCTTTTAAAAGGATTTTACCATCAAAATTAATGGTTTTCATTGGCTGGCAGCAGGCTCTGTGTGTATATAAGCATTGTTTCTGAAGGCAGAGAGTATGAGGGAGTGTATGGGTTGGGGATTCTGCATGTGCAAGTCTGTATCCTGGCTCTGCTGTCTATTGGCAGTGGGCACTTGTGAAGTGATGAAGGGAAGTCGCTCAGTCGTGTCCGACTCTTTGCGACCCCATGGACTATAGCCTACCAGGCTCCTCCCTCCATGGGATTCTCTAGGCAAGAGTACTGGAGTGGGTTGCCAGTTCCTTCTCCAGGGGATCTTCCCGACCCAGGAATCGAACTTGGGTCTCCCACATTCTAGGCAGACACTTTAACCTCTAAGCCACCAGGGAAGCTTCTTTAACCTCTTGGGGCTTCAGTTACCCCATCTATAAAATGTAATTATAATGTCCCTAGCTCATGCGCTTGTTTGTAGGATTAAATAAGCCAATATATGTAAACTGCTTATACCACAGTTTGGTATATAGTGAGCATTGCCAAATATTAGAGGGGCTTACTCTCTTAAGGGCTTTCCAGGTGGCACTGGGACAAAGAATCTGCCTGCCAATGCAGGAGAAGCGAGAGACATGGGTTCAATCCCTGGTTGAGGAAGATCCCCTGGAGCAGGAAATGGCAAAACCTGCTCCAGTATTCTTGCCTGAAAAATTCCATGAACAGAGGAGCCTGGTGGGTTACAGTAGTCCATGGGGCCACAAAGAGTTGGACATGACAGAACGAATTAACACACAATCTTAATATTTATTGTTATCACTAATATTTTGGATTTATTTATATCATCTTTTTTGTGGCTTCTGTTTATGTTCCTTTCTTACTTCTTGTCCAATCAATGCAATTTTCTTTTTCCTTTCTTTTTTTCCCTATTGATTTGAAAACTATAGATTTTTAAAATTATTTAATTGAGTACCCTCAAAATGTTAACATACATATTTAACTATAAATTTTTTTAGCAAGTCTAAAGTTATTATCTCTGTTGTCCTCCAGAACAATCAAGCATCTTTGCACATGGGGACTGCATACTAAACACTTTCTCCTTCCATCTTTCTCGTTGTTATAGTTGAGAATTTTTTGCTACCTTAATGCAAAAATAGTATTTTTAATATGTAGAGTTGATAGTTAAATTTGCTAACATATTTTACCATGTTCCTGTTTTTGTAAATCCCATTCATTCTGAGTTCATTTTTCTTAAAGAAATAGATCCTTTAAGAATTCTTTTATTTTAGCTGGCACACCTGCAGCTTTGAGTGTCTGGAAATGTCTTTATTTTGCCCTCATTCTTGAGTAATTGAATAGAATAACCTTTATTTTCCTATAACACCTACAAAAAATTGT
Organism: Aepyceros melampus; assembly: GCA_006408695.1. Lineage (NCBI taxonomy): Eukaryota > Metazoa > Chordata > Mammalia > Artiodactyla > Bovidae > Aepyceros > Aepyceros melampus. The sequence continues at coordinate 12,891 of SJXQ01003161.1, forward strand.
ATTCCTCTACTGTCTTCTAAGCATCTCTTGATGCTAAGATGCCTGTACTAAGTCACTTCAGTGGTGTTCAACTCTTTGCGGCCCTATGGGCCATAGCCCATCAGGTTCCTGTCCATACGATTCTCCAGGCAAGAATACTAGAGTAGGTTGCCATGCCCTCCTCCAGGGGATCTTCCCAACCCAGGGATCGAACCTGCATCTCTTATGTCTCCTGCCTCGCAGGTTCTTTATCACTAGCACCACCTGGGAAGCCCCGAAGGTGTCTACTATGGTCTAAATGTTGGCAGATGATCTGTCTTTTCTTTCTGGTAAAGCTTAAGATCTTCCTTTCTGGTTTTCTAGAGCTTTACCAAGATGGGTGAACTTTTAAATTTTTTACCCAGATTTTAGCATTGCATGTACATTTTCAGGACAAAAAGCAATCGCATTTCTTCTGATCTGAAACATTCTCAGTCATATTCCCTCAGTTTATTGCTTTTTCTACTAGCACCCCATTCTCTTCTTCTGGAGCTCTATTAGATGAATGAGGTGATTCTTTTCAGCAGTTGCATAGGATTTCAGAGTTTGGATGGACCAAAATTTAATTAAACATTCTTCTACTAGTGGAAACTTATATTTTTTGAAATTTTTTCTATTAAAAGCAATGCTGTAGCCAACATTTTTTCCTCCCTGTTGTTTGTTAGATTCTATTTTTATTGCATCATGATAAAATAATGACTTCTATTGAAATTTTTTTCTGTAGTCTAATATAAGCCCATATTTCTAAATATTCTGAGAGTGATTAAGAAAATTGTATTCTGTTCACTGATCACAAAGGTGTGAGAGGGAATGCCAGATTTTATTAGTCAAGCCTTTAATATTCTCACTTAATTTTGTTTGCATAATTTATCATTTAGTTCAATTAGTTCAGTAGCTCAGTCGTATCCAACTCTTTGCGACCCCATGAATCGCAGCACGCCAGGCCTCCCTGTTCATCACCAACTCCCGGAATTCACTCAGACTCGCGCCCATCGAGTCAGTGATGCCATCCAGCCATCTCATCCTCTGTCATCCCCTTCTCCTCCTGCCCCAATCCCTCCCAGCATCAGAGTCTTTTCCAATGAGTCAACTCTTCGCATGAGGTGGTCAAAGTACTGGAGTTTCAGGTTTAGCATCATTCCTTCCAAAGAAATCCCAGGGATGATATCCTTCAGAATGGACTGGTTGGATCTCCATGCAGTCCAAGGGACTCTCAAGAGTCTCTCCAACACCACAGTTCAAAAGCATCAATTCTTTGGCGCTCAGCCTTCCTCACAGTCCAACTCTCACATCCATACATGGCCACAGGAAAAACCATAGCCTTGACTAGACGGACCTTAGTCAGCAAAGTAATGTCTCTGCTTTTGAATATGCTATCTAGGTTGGTCATAACTTTTCTTCCAAGGAGTAAGCGTCTTTTAATTTCATGGCTGCAATCACCATCTGCAGTGATTTTGGAGCCCCCAAAAATAAAGCCTGACACTGTTTCCACTGTTTCCCCATCTATTTCCCATGAAGTGATGGGACTGGATGCCATGATCTTCATTTTCTGAATGTTGAGCTTTAAGCCAACTTTTTCAATTTATCATTTAAATAGTGTTAAAAACCTTTATGACTGGGGAAATGCCAAGTCTCCTTTCCCCCGATCATTTGCTTTATAGACTCTGAAGCTATGTTGTAAGATGTATTAGTACCCACCTGTGGAGGTCACTCCACGGGGCTGACCCTTGGCGACCCCCTGAAGCTTTCCTGGACCTCCTTTGTGGTCCTTGGACTCTTCCAATCACCCTGACCTCCCAGAGGCTGCCCTGTCACCCGTCCTGTGCCCACTGCACTGGGCTGGCTGGAATTCCCATCCATGTCTGTCTTCCTGCCCTGTGCCCTGACCAAATTTCCTCCATGGACACAGGCTCAAACTGCCACCCTGCCCGTTTCTAAATTTATTTGATCCTTTTAAAATGGAAGTTTGGAAGGAAAGAAGTTAGACAAATGGTGTTTGTTGTCATCGTTAACACAGAAGTCCCTTTCTTTCCAACAACTGTCTTTCCAGGCATGAATGTTCTTTCCTTACTCAGCTTGACCTCTTTCCTTAGCCCCAGCCTCCCCAGGTGTCCAGGTGAATGATGTCCATCTATACATGCATTCATGGCAGGAAGTTTTCCAGCACTGCCAGCCCCCATGTGAGGGCACAGAAGCCGTGTGGAGCTGGCAGACTGGTCTTGATTCCAATCAATGAACGAAGAGGACCCAACTCGAGGTTGGTCCGTGGCTGGACCATCATGGCTGGACCTTCAGGAGAGAGGCAGGGCCCGCCTCCCAGCCATGCTCTTCTCTTCAGCCTGTACCGCCCCTGCCCAGTCTGTGGGTCCCCTGTGCCTATTGCCAGTGTTTTCCTGGCACCACTCATGCTTCCCCTGGGTAGCTAGAGCAGATGAGCGGAGCAGCTCCCTCCCACAGATCTGTTCACCATCAGCAGGAGTGGGTCTCTTTTTAATATTTACTTACTTATTTGGCCATGCTGGGTCTTAGTTGTGGCATGTGGGATCTAGTTCCCTGACCGGGGATTGAATCCAGACCCCCTGCATGTAGTCCTAGCCATTGAACCACCAGGGAAGTCTCCAGAGTGGATCTTTTTTAAAGGGAAAATCGCATGCATCTGGTGGGAGAGGTTGATACCCCTCAATCATCCTCATTTGCCCCTCTCCTCCTTCAGTTCTCACCTTGATGTCCTAGGCACAGGGCTCTTCCGTTTCCCAGACCAGAGCCACATGCCATGGCCCCTTGCTTTGGGACTGTCTTGGCATCACTGGGAACTCTTCAAGGGTAGTATATACAAGCTGGCACATAGTGGGTGCAGTGCTCAGCGAGGGTTTGTGGAATAAAGGGAAGAGGTGAAGGTACGGGCAATAATGAAGGCAGGGGGCAATGAAGAGGCGATTCAAAGGTGGGAGGAGGCAGGTGCTCATGAGCCAAGTTCCAGGCTCTGCCTGTTCCTGACGCCCGCCTTTGCCGCACTGTTCCCAGTGGGTGCCAGCTCTGAATGCCTGTTTAAGTCACTCCACGAAGCTCAGCTTCTCAATCTGTTTTGTATTTGCAAGGGCCAGATTCATCTTCCTTTTTTAAAAGTCAAGCTTCTGAGAAAGTCATTTAAATTCACAGTGATTCTCCTTTCAAATAGCTCCTTTGAATGGTGTTTTTGGAGTCCTGGATCTTAGGGACTCTGCCAGGAGCGGCTGAGGGTCATGCAAAGACTCCTCGATGGGCACAGTTATAAAGGAGGAGCAGGGCTTTCAGGGGTGGGCAGCTGCCTTCAAATAGATGGGGTGTGTGTGTGCCAGGGCCCTGTGGTGCATCAGCTGAAAGGTTGCTTTCTGACGTGACCTGTGGACACTGGCTCCTCTTTCTTGGGAAGAAGGAGAGCTGGTTATGCTAAGTTCAGTGGCCACTCCAGATGTTTCTGTGCACTGAGATTAGAATCTGCAATACCCAATCTTCAAATTTTCTAGATGGTTAAAAAGCATGTATGTACTGTCTGGGAAAAATGTCCAAAATGTATTGTTAAGTTAAAAAGCAGACTGTGAACAGTATGTACTTATATACATTTACAGCTAAAAAATATATGCATGCAAAAAAGCCCAAACTGTATATTCTGTATTTACATAATTATAAATACATAGCTAGAAAGAAGTCTGGAAGGAATTGTGCCCAATTATCCCAGGATTGGGGAGCTTTCAAAATGATCTTTAATTGTATTGTTTGAAGTTTTTTTCCTATGAGAATATATTCCTGTGTATGTGTGTCATTTTAAGAGATGTATGGATTTAGAAGTGGGATTCTATATGGTTTACCTTGAGCTTCTGGGATTTTCATTTCTTTGAGTGATGGTGTTGAATGGCTTGTGTGTGTGTGTGGTGTGTGTGTGCATGCTCGGTTGTGTCTGATTCTTTGCAACCCTTTGTCAGGCTCCTCTGTCCTTGGAATTTTCCAGGCAAGAATATTGGAGCAGGTTGCCATCTCCTACTCCAGGACATCTTTCTGACCCATGTCTCTTGCATTTCCTCCACTGGCCAGGGAATTTTTTTTTTACCAGTGCCACCTGGGAAGCCCCATTGAATGGCTTACCCAATTTATCGGACATCTCAAAAGGTTACTTGATTGATGACTTATAAGTGAATTATATGTGTAGTTCAGGTCAGAGGTCAGCAAACCTTTGCTTAAAAGGCCAGGTAGCAAATATCTTAGGCTCTGTGAGCCAAAAGGTCTCTGCTGAAACTACTCAGCTCTGCAGTAGAACATGAAGTAGCCATAGATGATATGAAAATGAATGAGTATTGCTGTGTCCCAATAAAACTTTATTTAAAGAAACAGATTGCTGGTACGTATTGACCTGTGGGCCATAGTTGGGTGACTCCTAGGGTTTAATTGGGCTTCCTTATAGCTCAGTGGCAGAGAATCTGCCTGCAATGCAGGAGCCTCAGGAGATGCAGGCTTGATCCCTGTGTTGGGAAGATCCCCTGGAGGAGGGCATGGCAACCCACTCCAGTATTCTTGCCTGGAGAATCCCATGGACAGAGGAGCCACGTGGGTACAGTCCATAGGGTACTGAAGAGTCAGACACTACTGAAGTGGCTTAGCATGTAGCACATACCAGGGTTTAATTGATCCTTAAGACACAGGTGGGTGTGAAAGTAGAGAAAAAAGGCAAATGGAAATATTTTAGAAATCTAATCAGAGCTATCTTACTGAAAAAAAAACCAAAACAAAACTGAGGATCTGCAAAGCCAAAGGGAAAAGAAAAACCATTGTTTTTCTTGAGCACTGTCCTGTAGCTTCTTCCAGCTGGACCAGGGGAGGCTTGGCTGCCAGACTCCAGGAAGGAGTATGAGGACTTCTCCTCTGAGGAAGCAAGCCTTCTGGGAGGTGCTCCCCAACCCTGTGCCAGACTGCGAGCGGCCTGAGCTTGCACACAGTTGCACTCTGTAAGCTTTGTTTGCCTGAACAGGGCTCTGAGTGGCCTGCCCAGCCCTGGGGAGGTGGTGGACAGGGTCAATTGAGGCAGGTGAGTGACATCATCAGTTTTGGGAAGGGACAAGTGGCCTCCCTGCAGCTGGTTGCTGAAAACCAGGCCTCTCCTTCACCAGCCTCAGCCCTTCTGACTGGGGCCTCGGAACCCCTCTGTCTTATCCTGTTTTCTCCTGGGTCACTGGGCTGAGGTTGAGCACCATGGGCTGCAAGACAGGAAGGACGCCTTAGTGCCTAGTTGTATAGGCCATGTGAATTAGACATGCGGCTTGAGATGGAGCACTTATGTTGGAAGTGGGCACTTCATGCCCCGTGTGACCAGGGGGGACAGGGAACCACTAGGGAGTGTGTGTTTCCCTTCACACTGAATGAGCACTCATGTGCGTGTATGCACATACACATACAGATGCCTGCAGATAAGCGTGTCTGGGAAACAATCTCTAACAGGTGGACACCCCAGCATCCCCTCCTCCCAGCCTCATAAGGAGAGTTCTCTCTGCCTGGTGTTTCCCAAGTCTTTGTGTAGTCAAGGTAATCAAGGTAATGAGAGAAAGAAAGACAGAGGTCATCAGTCCTGGAAGGAAGAGAAAGTGAAAGTCGCTCAGTCATGTCTGACTCTTTGCGACCCCATGGACTGTATAGACCATGGAATTCTCCAGGCCAGAATACTGGAGGGGGTAGCCTTTCCCTTCTCCAAGGGATCTTCCCAACCCAGGGATTGAACCCAGGTCTCCTGCATTGCGGGCAGATTCTTTACCAGCTGAGCCACAAGGGAAGCCCTGAAGGAAGAGAGAACAGGTTTAGCCAGGAAAGTGCAGAATTATCACAGCAGAAACAAGAAGGAAGTGGAAGGTGAGAGTGGCTGGGCAGGCCATGGAACTCAGAGCCTGATGCAAGCAGAGAAGGGGTTTAGGGCATTTTGGCCTTCGGAGGAGAGGGGTGGAGACAGCTGCTCTGCATACATGCAAGATACGGAGGCAGGGTGGGGACAGGGCTCCAGTAGGCAGCTGGGCATTATCAGTGGGGTCCTTTTTTTATCTTAGTGAGCTTTGGGGGGTAGCTTTAATTCAAGGTTGATTGTTAAGTGGGCATTTAAAAAATTCCATTTATTGTAGTTTAAATAATTTATTAGTTTATAGCTTCCCCCAGAAGAATTCACTATTTCTCCCATCCCGCACCCCCTTGCCTCCAACAACCACCAATCCGTTACTTGTATCTATGAACTTGTTTTTGTTACTTTCACATTGGGTGTCAGATTGAAAAAATCATCACCAAGCCTATGTTGAGGAGCTTACAAACTGTATTTTCTTCAGTTTTATGATTTTAGCTCTTACAGGCTTTAATCCGTTTTGAGTTAATTTTTGTGTTTGGTGTAAGATAGTGGTTCAGTTTTATTTTTCTATGTGTGATGTCTGTCTGGTTTTCTCTATAGCGTTTATTGACAAGACTGTTTTTTCCCACATTGTATATTCTTGGCTCCTTTGTCATAAATTAATTGACCAGGTATGCAAGGGTTTATTTCTGGTATCTCTATTCAGTTGATCCATGTGTCTATTTCTATGCCAACACCATACTGTTTTAAATGCCATAGCTTTGTAATATAACTTGAAATCAGAGATCATGATGCCAGCTTTGTTCTTTCAATTCAGTTCAGTCACTCGGTCGTGTCTGACTCTTTGCAACCCCAGGGACTACAGCACGCCAGGCTTCCCTGTCCATCACCAACTCCCAGAGCTTGCTCAAACTTGTATCCATCGAGTTGGTGATGCCATCTCATCCTCTGTTGTCCCATTCTCCTCCCACCTTCAAACTTTCCTAGCATCAGGGTCTTTTCTAAGGAGTCAATTCTTCTCATCGGGCCAAAGTATTGGAGTTTTAGCTTCAGCATCAGTCCTTCCAATGAATATTCAAGACTGATTTCCTTTACAACTGACTAGTTTGATCTCCCTGCAGTCCAAGGGACTCTCAAGAGTCTTCTCCAACACCACAGTTTAAAAGTCTCAATTCTTTGGTGCTCAGCTTTCTTTATAGTCCAACTCTCATATCCATACATGACTATTGGAAAAACCATAGCTTTGACCAGACGGACCTTTGTTGACAAAGTAATATCTTTGCTTTTTAATATGCTGTCTGGTTGGTCATAGCTTTTTTTCCCCAAAGAACATCTTTTAATTTCATGGTTGCAGTCACCATCTGCAGTGATTTTGGAGCCCCCCAAAATAAAGTCTCTCACTGTTTCCATTGTTTCCCCATCTATTGCCATGAAGTGATGGGACTGGATATCATGATCTTAGTTTTCTGAATGTTGAAGGTTTTTTTTTTTTAATTTATTTTTAATGAAGGATAATTGGTTTGCAGAATTTTGCTGTTTTCTGTCAAACCTCAACATGAATTAGCCATAGGTGTACATATATCCCCTCCGTTTTGAAACTCCCTTCCATCTCCCTCCCCATCCCACCCCTCTAGGTTAATACAGAGCCCCTGTTTGAGTTTCCAGAGCCATACAGCAAATTCCCATTGGCTATCTATTTTACATACAGTAATGTAAGTTTCCATGTTACTCTCTCCATACATCTCACCCTCTCCTCCCCTCTCCCCATGCCCATAAGTCTGTTCTCTATGTCTGTTTCTCCACTGTTGCCCTGTAAATAAGTTCTTGAGTGCCATTTTTCTAGATTCGTATGTATATGTGTTATAATATGGTATTTATCTTTCTTTTTCTGACTTACTTCACTCTGTATAATAGGTTCTAGGTTCATCCACCTCATTACAAAAAGGATAATTGGTTTGCAGAATTTTGCTGTTTTCTGTCAAACCTCAACATGAATTAGCCATAGGTGTACATATATCCCCTCCGTTTTGAAACTCCCTTCCATCTCCCTCCCCATCCCACCCCTCTAGGTTAATACAGAGCCCCTGTTTGAGTTTCCAGAGCCATACAGCAAATTCCCATTGGCTATCTATTTTACATACAGTAATGTAAGTTTCCATGTTACTCTCTCCATACATCTCACCCTCTCCTCCCCTCTCCCCATGCCCATAAGTCTGTTCTCTATGTCTGTTTCTCTACTGTTGCCCTGTAAATAAGTTCTTGAGTGCCATTTTTCTAGATTCGTATGTATATGTGTTATAATATGGTATTTATCTTTCTTTTTCTGACTTACTTCACTCTGTATAATAGGTTCTAGGTTCATCCACCTCATTACAATGGACTCAAATGCATTCCTTTTTATGGCTGAGTAATATTCCATTGTGTATATATACCACAACTTCCTTATCCATTCATCTGTTGATGGACATCTAGGTTGCTTCCATGTTCTAGCTACTGCAATAAACGGTGTGATACATGTGTCTCTTTCAGTTCTGGTTTCCTTGGGGTATATGCCTAGGAGTGGGATTGCTGGATCATATGGTGGTTTTATTCCTAGTTTTTTAAGGAATCTCCATACCATCTTCCATAGTGGCTGTATCAATTTACATTCCCACCAACAGTGCAAGAAAGTCCCCTTTTCTCCACACCGTCTCCAGCATTTATTGTTTGTAGACTTTTTGGTGAGGGCATTCTAACTGGTGTGAGGTGATATCTCATTGTAGTTTTGATTTGTATTTCTCTAATAATAAACAATGTTGAGCATCTTTTCATGTGTTTGTTAGCCATGAATGTTGAGTTTCAAACCAACTTTTTCATTTTCCTCTTTCACTTGCATAGAGGCTCTTTAGGTCTTCTCTTTTAAAGATGGTGTCATCTGCGTATCTGAGGTTATTGATATTTCTCCTGGCAATCTTGATTCCAGTTTGTGCTTCATACAGCCTGGCATTTCGCATGATGTACTCTGCATATATGTTTAATAAGCAGGGTGAGAATATAAGCCTTGATGTACTCCCTTCCTGATTTGGAACCAGTCTGTTATTCCATGTCCAGTTCTAACTGTTGCTTCTTGACCTGCATACAGATTTCTCAAGAGGCAATATAGTGGTCTGGTATTCCCATCTCTTTCAGAATTTTCCACAGTTTGTTGTCATCCACACAGTCAAAGACTTGGCGTAGTCAATAAAGCAGAAGTAGATGTTTCCCTGGAATTCTCTTGCTTTTTCTATGATCCAACACATGTTGGCAATTTGATCTCTGATTCCTCTGTCTTTTCTAAATCCAGCTTGAACATCTGGAAGTTCATGGCTCACATACTGTTGAAGCCTGGCTTGGAGAATTTTGAGCATTACTTTGCTAGTTTGTGAGATGAGTGCAATTGTGTGGTAGTTTGAACATTCTTTGGCATTGTCTTTCTTTGGGATTGGCGTGAAAACTGACCTTTTCCAGTCCTGTAGCCACTGCTGAGTTTTCCAGATTTGCTGGCATATTGAGTGCAGCACTTTCACAGCATCATCTTCCAGGATTTGAAATAGCTCAACTGGAATTCTATCACCTCCACTAGCTTTGTTTGTAGTGATGTTTCCTAAGGCTCACTTGACTTCACATTACAGGATGTCTGGCTCAGGTCAGTGATCACACCATCGTGATTATCTGGGTCATAAAGATATTTTTTGTATAGTTCTTCTGTGTATTCTTGCCACCTCATCTTAATATCTTCTGCTTCTGTTAGGTCCATACCATTTCTGTCCTTTATTGAGCCCATCTTTGCATGAAATGTTCCCTTGGTATCTCTGACTTTCTGGAAGAGATCTCTAGTCTTTACCATTCTATTGTTTTCCTCTATTTCTTTGTGTTGATCACTGAGGAAGGCTTTCTTAATCTCTCCTTGCTGTTCTTTGGAACTCTGCATTCAAATGGGTATATCCTTTCTTTTCTCCTTTACCTTTAGCTTCTCTTCTTTTCTCAGCGATTTGTAAGGCCTCCTCAGAGAACCATTTGCCATTTAGAATATATTTTTCTTGGAAATGGTCTCGATCCCTGTCTCCTGTACAATGTCAGAAACCTCTATCCATAGTTCTTCAGACACTCTGTCTATCAGATCTAATCCCTTGAATCTATTTGTCACTTCTACTGTATAATCGTAAGGGATTTGATTTAGGTCATACCTAAATGGTCTAGTGGTTTTCCCTACTTTCTTGAATTTAAGTCTGAATTTGGCAATAAGGAGTTCACGATCTGAGCCACAGTCAGCTCCTGGTCTTGTTTTTGCTGACCGTATAGAGCGTCTCCATCTTTGGCTGCAAAGAATATAGTCAATCTGATTTTGATATTGACCATCTGGTGATGTCCATGTGTAGAGTTGTCTCTTGTGTTGTTGGAAGAGGGTGTTTGCTTTGACCAGTGAGTTCTCTTGTCAAAACTCTGTTAGCCTTTGGCCTGCTTATTTTGTACTCGAAGGCCAAATTTGCCTGTTACTCCAGGTATCTTAAGATTGTTACTCCAGTTCTTAAGATTGCTTTGGCTATTTGTTGTCTTTTGTGGTGTTATGTAAATTTTAGCATTATTTTGCTATTTCTGTGAAAAATGTCATTGGAATTTTGATAGGAATTGCCTTGAGTCTGTAGATTGCTTTGGGTAGTATTTTAACAATATTAATTCTTTTAGTCCATCAACATGGAATATCTTTCCATTTATTTGTATCTTTTTCAATTTCTTAAGTTAACATGTATAAATTTTCAATATACAGGTATTTCACCTGTTTGGTTAAACTTATTCTCTTTTTGATGTAATTTTATAGGATTGTTTTTCCTAATTTCTCTAATAGTCCCTTTTTAGTATATAGAAATGCAACAGATTTTTATGTGTTGATTTTTTACCCTGCAACTTTACTGATCTGTTTGTTAGTTCTGACAGTTTTTGATGAGTGTTTAGGGTTTTCTATATATAATATGTCATCTGTAGATAGTGACTGTTTTACTTATTCCCTTGCAGTTTGCATGCCTTTTATTTATTTAGTAATTTTTCTTGCCTATTTTTTTGTGGCTAGGACTTCTAATACTATATTGAATAAAAGCAGTGAGAGTGGGCATCCTTGCCTTTTGCCTGATCTTAGAGGAAAAGCTTTCAGATTTTCACCACTAAGTGTGATGTTAGCTGTGAGCTTGTCATATTTGGCCTTTATTATGTTGAGGTATGTTCTCTCTATACTCATTTTGTTGAGAGTTTTTAATAATAATTAGATGTTGAATTTTGTCAAATGCTTTTTACTTGTCTATTGAGATGAGCAAATGATTTTTATCTTCTATTTTTTTAATGTGGTATATTACACTGATTTGCAAGCGTTGAACCATCCTTGCATTCTTGGAATAAATCCCATTTGATCATGATATATGATTCTTTTAATGTATTGTGGAATTTGGTATGGTAATGTTTTGTTGATGAATTTTACTTCTATGTTCACCAGAGATATTGGTCTGTAGTTTTCTTTTCCTGTGGCATCTTTGTCTGGTTTTTGTATAAGAGCGATGTTAGCCTTGAATTTGGAAAAGTTCCTTCCTTCCTCTTTTGTCTTTCGGAAGAGTTTCAGAAGGATTGGTATTAATTCTTGTTTGAATGTTTGGTAGAATTCACCAGAGGGGGTGTTGTCTTGTCCTAGACTCTTGTTTGTTAGGAGATTTTTGGTTACTGATTCAATCTTCTTACTAATAATTAGTCTGTTCAGATTTTCTTTTTTTTATTAATTAATTAGTTTTATTTTTGGCTGTGCTGAGTATTCATTGCTGCACATGGGCTTCCTCCAGTTGTGACAAGCGGGGGCTACTGTCTAGTTGCCATGTGTGGGCTTCTCATTGTGGTGGCTTCTTTTGCTGCAGAGCATGAGCTTTAGAGTGAACAGGCATTGGTCGTTGTGGCAGGGGGCTCTAGAGCGCTGGCTCAGTGGTTGTGGCCCACAGGCTCAGTTGCCCCTCTGCATGTAGAATCTTCCCAGAGCAGGAATTGAACTCATGTACCCTAAATTAGCAGGCAGGTTCTTAACCACCGGGGAAGACCTGTTCAGATTTTCTCTTTCATCATGATTAAGTCTTGACAAGTTGTATATTTCTAGAAATTTACCCATTTTTTTCCAGGTCATCAAATGTGTTGATGTGTAATTGTTCATAGTAGTCTCTTCTGATCTTTTGTATTTCTGTGGTATCAGCTGTATTGTTTTCTCTCTCATTTCTGATTTTATTTATTTGCGGTATCTCTCTTTTTTTCTTGGTAAATCTAGGTAAAGGGTCTCCATTTTGTTTATCTCTTCAAAGAACCAGTTTTTAGTTTCATTGATCTTTTCTGATGTCTTTTTAGTCCCTGTTTCATTAATTTAAAAAATATTTATTTGTTTATTTTGTGTCTTTGTCTGGCCTTAGTTGTGGCATGAAGCATCTTCCATTGCAGCTTGAGGGCTGAAGAGTTCATGAGCTCAGTAGTTGCCATATGCAGGCTTCTTTCTAGTTATGGAGCATGGACTTAGTTGCCCTGTGGCATGTGGGATCTTAGTTTCATGACCAGGAATTGAACCCATGTCCCCTGCATTTGAAGGTGGATTCTTAACCACCTAACCACCAGGGACGTCCCATATTTCATTCATTTCTGCTCTAATCTTTTCTATTTCCTTCCTTCTACTAATTTTGGGTTTCATTTGTACTTTCTCTAGTTCCTTGAGGCATGAAGGTGGCTCAGACGGTAAAGTGTCTGCCTGCAATGTGGGAGACCTGGGTTCGATCCCTGGTTTGGGAAGCTCCCCTGAAGAAGGCAATGGCAACCCACCTCAGTACTCTTGCCTGGAAAATTCCGTGGACAAGAGGAGCCTTGTAGGCTATAGTCCATGGGGTTGCAAAGAGTCGGACACAACTGAGCGACTTCACTTCAGTTTGTCTGATGTATAACTATTCAGCTTTCTTTTGGTTTCCATTTGCATGGATTATCTTTTCCCACCCTACCCTTTCAATCTACCTGTATTCCTACGTCCAAAGTGAGTCTCTTATAGGCAGCATATAAATGAGTCTTGCTCTTGTATCTATCTCCTTTCTATGTCTTTTTTTTTTTTGGCTACACCACATGTTATGTGGGATCTTATTTCCCATCCAAGGATCAAACCCTTGCCCCCTGCATTGGAAGCACAGAGTCTTAACCACTGGCCACCAGAGAATTCCCTCTATGTCTTTCAATTGGAGAAGTTAGTTCATGTACATTTAAAGTAATTAATGATACATATGTGCTTATTCTTTGTTTTCTGGCTGTTTTATAGTGCTTCTCGTGCCTTCTTTGTGATTTGATGACTTTCTTTAGAGGTATGCTCATATTCCTTTATCTTTTGTGTATTTACTATAAGTTTTCGCTTTGTGTGGGCTTACGCATAACAACTTAACAGCTGTAATAGTCTATTTTAAGTTGATAACAATTTAAGTTTGATCCCACTGCAAAGCTTGACATTATTCCTCCCCCATTCCCTCATTCCCCATGTTTTATGGTTCTGATGTCACATTTTACATCTTTTTATCTGTTGTATCCCCTAACTAATTGTAGTCACAGTTGTTTGCACTACTTTTGTCTTTCAACCTTCCTACTAGCTTCATAAATGATTAAAATGCATTGAGTGAGTATTTTTCTGAAAGGGACCTCAAACATAACAAAGTCAGCCTCATGGGCTATGCGTGTGTGCAGTCCTAGGGTTGTACATACCGAGGCTGGACCACATAGGTGCAGCCAGCATCACTTAGCCTTGAAGAGTGGAGTTTGTAGAAGAGTGAATGGTGCGTTCATTGTGTCTGTGTCCCAGCAGACAATACCAGCCTCGTGTGGATGTTGCCCAGAGACTCTTTTCCTGGTTCTGGGCTTGGTGGTGGGAAGGGCAGAGGGAGAAACAACGTAGGAGAAAGCCTTAACGCAGCGCCCAAACGCCCAAACGGAATTTCTCCCCTGCTGAAAGTTAGATCCAATTCACACCCTCGCACAGCCTGAAGGCTGGTGCCGGCTCTGTTTGATAACATCACAGCAAACGGCCGCCTTGTCTCTATTTTGGTTCTTGCCACTGCTGCTTCTCTCTGCACCTTTCAAGAAGCATTCCTTCCCTTCTGGAAGGCTGGGGTGCCAAGCTCCCCCAGCTCCTTCCCATTTTGGTAAATTAAGGGACAAATGGTGCCAAATTGTTCTCGTCTCTTTCACGAAACTATTCGTAACCAGCTTATTTTCTTTTCCTCCATTGAGTGAGCACGTTAAAACTAAAATTAAATCATTACCCAAAGCACAGACAACGATCCCCTTCATAATTACATCCTCTTAATTGGCATCTGAGGACCCAGCTCATTTTTACGCTTGCTGGAAAATGTCTCAGGCATATTTAATGTATTTTTTTTAAGGTTTAAAGGTCAACAAGAATATCTTGCCTTAATTTGACAAGCGTGCAAGAAATAATGCAAGACTGGTGTATGTTCAGGTAATGCCCAAGGAAATCTATAAATCAGGCTGGGGGATATGAGATGATGCCATATCAGAACCATCTGCCTTCGTTCTCAGAAGAATCAATACCACGAAGAAAGCACCGAAGATGCAGTGATTTATGCCTTTGTGTCGGCGGAGAAATATTGGCCATTTTTAGAGTCGCCTCATATCATCCTAAAACAACAGGGCCAGAGGGGAAGAACGAGAGTGGCCATAACCTTGCACGTGTCAGAGAGCAAATCTGACACTTGCTTTTTAATTGTCTCGGCTTGAGAAAGGATGATTCTGAGGTCCCTCCATTCCCCTAACTCTGCCCCCTCTGCTGTTGTATGTGGGAAGGCTGCCATGAGTGCTGAGATGTGGAAGGGAATTAACTAAATTGCGTCTGAGTGATTGTTGCCAGGGGGTAGAGGCTTAGAGCTTGGGGACCCTGGGTTTTCCATACTAGGCATGCTGCATAAGACCCTGCCTTCCTTTTTTAAAAAACTTTTTATTTATTTTGGAGTATAGTTGATTAACAATGCTGTCATAGTTTCAGGTGTACAGCAAAATGATTCAATTATACATATACATGGATCTGTTCTTTTTCAAATGCTTCCCCCATTTGTTGTTGATGTTCAGTCAGTAAGTCATGTCTGACTCTTTGCAACCCCATGGACTGCAACACGCCAGGATCTTCTGTCCTCCAGTATCTCCCAGAGTCGGCTCAAATTCATGTCCATTGAGTTGATGATGCCATCCAACCATCTCATTCTCTGTCTCCCTCTTGTCCTTTTGCTTTCAGTCTTTCTTACCATCAAGGTCTTTTCGAATGAGTTGGCTCTTTACATCAGGTGGCCAAAGTACTGGAGCTTCAGCTTCAGCATCAGCCCTTCCAATGAATATTCAGAATTGGTTTCTTTTAGAAGTGACTGGTTTGATCTCCTTGCAGTCCAAAGGACTCTCAAGGGTCTTTCCCATTTGGGTTGTTACATAATCCTGATCAGAGTTGCGTGTTCTATGCAGTAGGTCCTTGATGGTTACCTCTGCCTTCCTTTTGAGAGCCTTCACTGGCTGAGAGAACACACAGCCTTGGGGAACTCCACCCTCCAGCATGATGGATGTTGGGGCTTGGTCCTGACCAAGATGGGAAGAGGTACTGTGGCTTTGTGGGGGAGGGAAAGAAGGTCTCTGAGCAATTAGGGTTTGGAAAAACAAGTGGTATTGTTTCACCGCCTTCCCCAGAGGGTCAACAGTAGTAATTCTCCAGGGAGGAAGAGGGTCAGGCAGATGAAGCTCCTGCAGGTGTATCAGTATCTGGGGAGGGAGAGGAG
Source organism: Aepyceros melampus (assembly GCA_006408695.1). Classification (NCBI taxonomy): domain Eukaryota; kingdom Metazoa; phylum Chordata; class Mammalia; order Artiodactyla; family Bovidae; genus Aepyceros; species Aepyceros melampus. The sequence continues at coordinate 28,599 of SJXQ01003161.1, forward strand.
GATTTGAAAGGCTTGAAAAAGAATATTTTGTCATTGGAGAGGTGTTTTGTGGAGAGGGTTCAAGGTATAAGATTAGATTTTCATAATCAAGCCATAGAAAGGAAAGCGTCTCTCAATTCTCCTGGCAGGTGGGACTCTGGAATTTTGAATGAAAGAGATTCTGAGCTTTTGCTCTCTGACACTTGTGTTATGCATATTGTGGACTATATTGTGTGTTTATGTTGACATGTGTACTATAGTTCCCATTACACATCATAAACATATGCACTTTCTGTTTTACAGTGAAGATATGCTTTGGGGAAAAGTTTGATTTTTGTTTTTACTAAAGAGTAGCACATAAAAGGGACTGTGAGGTGGTTACATCTTCAGTTCTATCCTTTCCAAGAGTTAAAGTTGGTCCTAACACTACACAAGCTAGAAATCAGAGTAAAATCCTTTCCATCACCACAGTACACTGGGCTCACCGCTTTTTATGCAAAAGAAACCCATAGCCATATTCCTGCTTCTTGGAGCCTGTGTGTGGATGGGTGCCTGGCCTGCCCCACCACCCTCTGCCTGCTGGTCCCAGAGGTCACACTGCCATCCATAAATCAAATTGAGCATCAAGTTTTGCTTTCTTTGGTACTTTCTAGGACAAAACTAATGATAATGATGCATGAGGTTTATATGAAGGGTAGATTTATCTGTAGTGCAAAGAGGAGGTGCACCTTCCCTGAGGCATTGGTAGATTCTGGACAGTCATGCCAAACCACCCTTATAGCTTAAACTGTTGGGCCAAGATCACATGAACTTTATTCTAAAGCCTGTGGGTCTAATTTTTCCCTGCAAAATGTCATTCTCTGCTTCACATGAAAGAAACTAGCATTATCAGGATCTTGTCACCAACCTGTGCAAAACTCTTGCACACTTCAAGGATACAGATTCTTACCTTTTGGAAACTCATGAAATCTACATTGAGGCAGCCAGACCTTGCCTTAGTGAAGAAGCTGAAAACATAGCCTGGAGGAAATCCATTACTAGGATGGCAGGGTAAAAGTTATGCAAGAGGTCAGCTCCATTATTTGGCTATTAGTTGTGATGAATGGGTGATAAATGAAACCATGCACAGCTACCTAGGTGTGTGTGATCCCTGGCTCGGGAGCCAATCTGAGAGGAAATGCTGTTTTTCTAATAAGCCTTGGAGACTACCAATGGAATTGATTATGTCTCTGAACTGGAGTCAAATTTTTTGAAGTAAATGAGCCGAATTGGAAAATAATATTAGACTTCCATTAGGGGTGTTCTTGCAATGCCAAATTCAAGAAAAGGACTCTGTGTGTGTGTCTGTGTGTCTGTGTGTCTGTGTGTGTGTGTGTGGATACAAGGGAAAGCCTCATAAATATTTTCAGAATATACTCCATCATTCTCTGCCAAGTTTCAGCGTTTGCCAGTTTTTAAAGAAGACGTCAACCTCGCTAGCAAAATAATTAATTTTGTAAAAAAAAAAAAAACTCACAAGAACCAGAAACACCCACTCAATGCATTGGATGCTGTGCTGTTTCCTTAATTCTGTGAAAATTTGCATGCCAAAGAATTTGGATTGCCCACTGGGTTCTCTAGGTCTGAACTGAAATGTCAAAAGCGCTTGGTGAATATATGGGCTGAAGGTAGACTTGACCATATTTTGGGGCTTTCCAAGTGACTCAGTGCTAAAGAATCTGCTCTTCAATGCAGGAAACCTGGGTTCTATCCCTGTGTTGGGAAGATCCCCTGGAGGAGGAGGTGGCAACCCACTCCAGTATCCTTGCCTAGAAAATCCCATGGACAGAGGAGCCTGGCAGGCTACAGTCCAGAGGGTTGCAAAGAATCGGACAAGACTGAACGACTGACTGTATTATATTTTTAATCATCAGGGAAAAGACCAACCGCATTGAACTTATGAAATTGATCATTCTGAAGTTTTCGGCACACTCAGCAGACATGATTGAAATAGTTTTGCAAACACAGAACTTCAGAATAAATATCAACCCCATTGCTCATTGTGACACGTGTTGTAAAGGTTGCCCAAGGCCAGCACAGGCTGCAGAGGCATAGTGCTTGGAACGGCTGCTTATTTTCCCTTCTTGATGAAGTGCTCGAGGGCCGGTTTCATGGAAGCCCTTTCCAGAAACGTCACATTTTTCTGTAGGTCTGCCTATAGCCTTAGTCCCTGAAACATTTTTCAGAGACCCCTGTTGGAAGCTTCCACAGCTTCCAGTTCTTGCTGATATCAGGCTTTGCTAGAAGGAGTTGTTTCTTTGGGTCCAGGTTGATGGATTTGCCTGGCAAAAAGCACTTTTGGGGATCTCTGTTTGTCTTCCCCAAAGCAGCCACTAACATGATGGAGCACTCTCTGTGTACCAGGCATTTCTCTAAGAGCATCATCTTTATTCATTCAGTCTTTATAACAATTTGGGGAGGCAACCATTATTACCCCCATTTTGCAGATGAGAAAACTGAGGCACGCAGAACTTAAGTCACTTGCTCAGGGGCTACAGAGTTGATGAGTGATGGAGCTGGGATCTGTACCCAAGCAACCTGGCTTACTACAGGTCTTCTCAGTCATCACTGTACATCTCATTATCTCATTTCCATTTTGCTCACATATACCAGGCAGCTGAGTTTCCTGCACTGCTGGGTATGAAAATCAGCTGGAAGGGCCAGGCTTGATGTAAAGAGTAACTTACAGTTTTTTTCAGGATCCAGAATACTCACATAAGAAAAGCTCCACAAGTGGACCTGAGACACACAGTGATATCTGAGCATCAAAGTAAAAACATGTAATTTTCAACATCATAATAAAGCTGTCTTCCTAAAGTGCCAGTTCTCATGAGAATGGAAGACATGGATTTTCATGTTGTAGCTGAAATTTCTCACCTGGATTGTTATGACTGCCTGTTGCTTGTTTCTACCCTTGCCTGCCTACCTACATGGCCAGAGGGGTCCTGCTGAAATCAAGTCAGATAATGTCTTTCTTCTCTCCCCAGCTCATTGAGTCAAGGCCAACATCCTCTCAGGGGTCCATGTATGCTAAGTTGCTTCAGTCATGTCTGACTCTTTGCGACTCTATGGACCGTAGCCTGCCAGGGTCCTCTGTCCATGGGATTCTCCAGACAAAAATACTGGAGTGAGTTGCCATGCCCTCCTCCAGGGGCTCTTCCTGACCCAGGGATTGAACCTGTGTCTCTTATGTCTCCTGCATTGGCAGGCAGGTTCTTTACCACTAGCGCCACCTGGGAAGCCCTCAATGGTCGTGACTGGCCCTTTATTACTTCTTTTTACCTTATCCCATTTCAACTTCATTATGTTCACTTTTCCCAACACACTGGGTGTCAGGAATGCTCCCACCCCAGGGCCTTTGCACAGGCTGTTCCCTAGATATCCACATGGTTCAAATGCCACTTCTCAATGAAACCTCCTCTCACATGCTTAGGTCTTGAGACTACCTCTAGCCTCCAACCCTCCTATCCCCTTCACCCTGCTATTTTCCTTTTCTCTGTAGCATTTATCACCCTCTAGTAGTATTTGTAATTTACTAATTTATTATTTTGGTAGCACTATCTCTTTCCTGTGTGTGCGTGTGGTGTGTTAGTCGCTTAGTCATGTCCGACTCTTTTGAGACCCCATGGACTATATCCCACCAGGCTCCCCTGTCCATGGGATTTTTCCAGGCAAGAATACTGGAGTGGGTTGCCATTTCCTTCTCCAGGTGATCTTCCTGACCCAGAGATCAAACCCAAGTCTCCTGCATTGCAGGGAGATTCTTTACCATCTGAGCCACCAGGGAAGCCCTGGTGGAATGTAATTCTATAAGGGCAGAATCTTTGTCTGTTTTGTTCACCAGTAGATCCCTGTTGCCTAGAACAGTGCCAAGCACATAGTAGGTGCTCATTAAATATTTATTACATATGTGGTTACCTCTAGAGGGAAGGGAGAGGTTAAGTAGTAGGAAGGAATACAAAAGAGGCTCCAAATATTGTTAATTGTTTTATTCTTTAGGTTGAGAGTAAGTATACTGGTTGGTCTTTATATTATTTTAATATATTTTTTATCTGGCTGAAATGTTTCACAATGAATTTTCAAGAATCAAACTGGGTCCCAAAGTAAGATTTATATATGGTTTGTATTAGTGGGGTAGTCCCCTCCCCCATCCAAATGAATTACTTCTGTGTGCCGTCCTGTGTCAGGGGCTAACAGCTCAGGTTCTTGCTGATGTTCAGTGACTGAGTTGTGTCCGACTCTCTGTGACCCGTGACCCCATGCACTGCATCATGCACGTTTCCCTCTCCTTCACCACTTCCCAGAGCGTGCTCCAACTCATGTCCATCGAGTCAGTGGTGCCATCCGACCATCTCGTCCTCTGTCGTCCCCTTCTCCTCCCGCCTTCCCTCTTTCCTAGCATCAGGGTCTTTTCCAATGAGCACCAGGCTCTTTGTATCAGGTGGCCAAAGTATTGGAGCTTCAACTTCAGATTCTTAGGGAGGTGCCTTTGTAACTGGGGGATGTGGAGGTGAGACAGACTGGGACCTGAGATCTGGGACCCTTACAGTGCCTGCACCTGGCCAGATATCTCCTGAAGCAACAAGATTCAAGGAAACTATAAGTGACTAAAGCTAATGGTGTGCTTGTGAAGTTGGGGCAAATTATGGACAAGATACAAGAAGGCCGAAAAACCCGACTGCCACTCTGAAGATCCAGGAGCAAAAGCAGGGTGCCGTGCATGCCCCTGCACACAGCATCACCAAAGGAGTGGGCACACCACCCAAGCCACCCCTCTGGCCTGACCCTTGAACCCACCGTACCCTCACCCCGTATAAGGAAACAGCTCACTCTCCCTCGCTGCAGCAGGGCCCCAGAAAAGCCTTGTGTGTGTTTCTTATCAATTTCCTTTGATTGAGGAAAGCCAAGAACCCTGGTCAGTAACAGAGGGACAGAAGGAGAAGGTGGAGCAGGGGCTCTCACCATCAGGGCAGCTTGACTTGGAGGGTGGGCGAATTGAAGGGACCCTGAGCTGACTGGCAGAACTGCGCATCAAAGCATGTTGGGGACACCTGAGAAACAAGCGTAAGGCTGCACTGGGCCAGCTCCAGGAGCAGGATGCTGAGGGGGTAAGGGATGTGTCTGATGGTCCTTGGCAGAAGGACTCACGTCCCCTCTGTTCTCCAGAGGAGACTCGGAAAGAGGAATGATGTTTCCTGAGCCACCAGGAAGGTGGAAAGGGGTGAGTTCAGGCACCTGGTGAAAAATTCGGATGGGGGCTCCTCTGGGTTGAGATTGACCTGAGCAGGACAGAACTCGATCTCGGCTCTGTGACTTTCTGTGGCCCCATAAGATCCCCAAATCCGCAAAAGGAGAGCCAGTCTCTGAGAGCCAACGGTGCAGACACTCTGTGACGGCCATGGCCGGTGCTCTACAGATGAGGAGGGCTGGTCACAGCCAGGAGGACAGATCCTGTCCTCAAGCTCGATGGGCAGCTTCCCAGGTGTTGACCGATGCCTCTGGAAAGTACAGCTCCTTCAGAGGAGTGCCATTGATCAGGCAGGACGGAAAACAAGTGGAGACGATCGTGACGAGTGGATATTCATTTGGCAGTGGGAGAGAACATGCGGAGATTGTGCCTGCAGTGACCAGCTGGGCAGGATCAATTCAGGACACAGGGTGGACCAGATGTCTACAGGGGCTGAGGCTGGGAAGTTGGAGGGGGAGAGAGAGCCAGAGAATGACTGGGGCCACAAGGTGGCCACGTCACTCCACTCACAGCTCTCCGGATGCTAACTGAAACGGGGGCTGATGGAGTGCTTCTGGGATGCTGGCGGGGTGAGCAGGGGGCGGAGTATCCTCTCTGAGGCCTCTGTCTTCAGATAAATCATTCACTGCGCAGGGGCCCCGAGGCCTGTGCATGTAAAAAGTAACTTTCAGTTTCTGTACCTCTGTGTACAGTACATGTACATCTGTGTACTGGGACATCGGTGTGCATGGAGGGGTATTAAGGGCCATTGCACATGCAGTTGCTGGGAGAGAGAAGTGGTGTGCTGAGCCTGCCTCCATCCAAGGGCCCTGCCACCCCCTTGGACACACTGAGGGGAGGGACTTCGACGAGGTCCAGCTGGAGCCATCTCTAGTCTCTAGTTGTAACATGAGGACTCGAGCCAGCGAGGCTGTGAGATTTGGGCACCAGGGTTCTGTGTTGTGGTCCTCTTCGCCCTGGGATGGGTGGATGGATGTTTGGAGTCACCCACGTCAGTCTGGGAGCCCTCGTCCTTAGCTGGAAGCTTCCTCGACAGAGGTGAGAGGTCATCACTGCTGGTCTGGGAGGTCACACCCTGTCAGCTCGTTGCCAGGTGCCCGGTCACCTAGGTGCAGCCCTCCTCTCCCCGCCCAGCCCCAATTAACCATCTGTTGGAGTTGCTGCCAACATGGGGGAAGGACTCAGTTCCACTCCTCCATGCAGGCTGCTCAGCTAATGAGGGGGTTTGTGAAATTTTTAATTACGGCTTCCATGCCTGGCTTAATTATTTGCATATGGCTTTTACAAGTGAGAAAAGGATGCCGGCGTGCAGCGCGTCTCCTCAGTCCCACGTTTGACTTTAATTAAAGGCAGAACCTGAGGTCTTTCCATCACTAATGATCGTGGAAAATTAGCTTCCAATTCCCAGGGGTCGCCAGAGTGATGCACCCTGAGGCGGAAGGAGGACAGAGCTCGGGGAGGGGGGCACCCCACAGATGGCAGATGGCCCTGCTGGGCTGCCACCCCTGAGTGCCTCCCCCCCAGCCCAGCCTCTAACCGCCTTCCCTCTGGGCCCTGCAGAAAAGGGACCCTTGTTCTCCTCTGCCAGGGAGGAGGCCTGACCCCAGGCAGCGGTTGGGGTAGGGGAGCACCGCTGAGCTGGGAGTGAGGGCCGCTGCGGTCATCGTCCAGGCGCTGGGAATGGCCTGGGCTGCAGCTGGACTGCTCCCAGCTGGTGGCCACAGGGCAGGCAGGTGAGAGGTTCTGGATCCCACACACATCGGCACACATATGCACACGCATCCACACACATGTCTACTCATGCGCATATTCATCCAGGCACACGTTCATCGGCCTTCACTCACTCCATCCATAGGCCAGAGTCACAGAGGCAGGTCTGCCTGTTTACACATATATGGGCACACACGTAGTCACATAAGCATTCATGCAGGAGCGAGGGCCCTCTTCCTCACTCTTGTGGTCCCTCAAGCTCTCACTGTGTCTCAAGTGTCTGCTTGGGAGCCAGGCGGCCAGTGTTGCAGGCAGGGTGTGGCTTAGAGAGGGCTCCTGAGAGCTGCAGAGCAGCCCTGATCACCCCCCTTCCTCTACCCCCACCCCGACTGATACAGGTCTGTGCTGGTGAGTGTCTGTAATATGCCTTCCTCAGTCACAGGCAGGGTTGATTTCCATGGTCAGCAAGAGGAATGGTGGAGAGCATGTCCTTTGAACTTAGCCCTGAATTCAAATCTGACCACCAGTTCCTAGCAGTGTGGCCTTGGGTAAGTTACTCAGCCTCTCTGAGTCTGTTTGCTCATCATTAAAATGGGGGTATAGTTGTTCACACAGCTTTTGTATGGAGCAGATGCGATAACTGTGCAGTGAACTCAGTGGCCAGTTCCAGGTCACCTCTCCCTCCACCTCTTGTCCCCTACTCTTTGAGTTTGGGAGGGACTCAACCCACCCTCAGCTCCTGGGAGGCCAGTTCTACCCTACTGGTTCCAGGAAACCCAGGCCTGCATCCACCAGCAGAGGGCATTCCCCCAGCCCCAGAGGTGTCAGCAGCTCAGGGTTCAGTTGGGAATGGGACTCTCTCTGTCCTGTTGTAATGAGGATGGCTGCAACTTGGACCATGGTTCAGCCATCATACAACCATAAAGGAGCCATCTGAGGATAAAACCTGTGTCTCAGGGCCCCTTATAGCGCTTGTAGAGGAATAGAACCCCAGGAAGGGTCTGAGTCCTAGTGACACTGTGAAACTTTGAGATTCCCACCAAGCTGGGGTTTTCTACTATTCACCTCCAAACACGTGCTGGTTGTCACAGGGATCATGGCAAATACTGAGCCTGGCACTGAACACAATTGATGGCAACCACTGAACCAGGCGAGAGCCAGTCTCCTGGCAACACCCCAGCTCCTCCCTCTCCCACCGAGGATGCTGCCCTGTAGGTGAGGGCTGAGTCTTCTGCTACAGGGGTATATTCCTTTGCCAAGACTGCCGTAACAGAATACCATCGGCTGGGGGTGGTTAAACAACCCAAACGTGCTGTCTCAGTTCTGGAGTCCAGACGTCTGAGATCAAAGTGGTTCCCTTTGAGGATGGTGAGGAGGAGTCTGTTCCAGGTCTCTGGGGGATTGCTGCAGTCTTTGGCATCCCCTTGGCTTCTGAATCTCTGCCTTTATCCTCTCAGAGCATCTCTTCATGGGCATGTCTGTGTCCAGAATTCCCCTTTTTACAAGAACATCAGTCCTGTTAGATTAGAGATGCACCCTCCTCCAGTGTGACCTCATTCTAATTCATTACCTCTGCAATGATCTTCTTTTCAAATAAGATCCTATTTTGAGTTACTGGAGATTAGGACTTAAACCTATGAACTGGGAGGGAGGGACACCATTCAGTCCATAGCAGGCACGTTCGAATGTGAGCCTGTGTGTTTGCCACTACTCTGTGGGGATCCTATGTCATGACTCCCCTGTCTCACCCTAGTGACTGTCCTCCAGGCAGAGATAGATGCCCTGGGCTGGAAGCCCCTGTTTCTGCCTGAGTGCCATCCAGTTCCAGAGCTGTAGGAAGCCACTCCTGACCAGCGGGGCTGCTGCAGCTTTGCTCCAACGTGACTGACTCATAAGCGTTTTCTCCCCTTAGCTGATCTTGCACAAAATTCCTTGAACTGTTAGGCATCATTTTTATCCACTGATCAGGTGCTTTTCTTTAAGCCAGGCTTTGCTTTTCATGGCATAGGTAGCAGTAGTGGAGCCCAGGCCAAATCCAACTTGAATATGAGTTTTTTATTGGCTCCAATCTATTTTTAAAATGTACATTGCTTGCCAATTGGACAATCAGGAAATTTCAAGTTAAAAATCCAAGTTTACAAACAGGAAAATCTGAAGATTTGGATCCACTACCAACGGTCATTTAAAAAAGAATTTTCGTATTGAAATTTCATATGATTATTTGACCCTATGGACTGTAGCTGATCAGGCTCCTCTGTCCATGGGACTCTTTAGGCAAGAATACTGGAGTGGGTTGCCATGTCTTCCTTCAGGGGATCTTCCCAACCCAGGGTTAGAACCCAGTTCTCCTGCATTGCAGGCAGATTCTTCACTATCTGAGCCATCAGGAAAGCCCATTTTAGGAAATAGGCTGCTTTAAGCAAAGCTCACTGAAGACCATCGATTGGCCATTCTGAGTCTCATATCATAAAAATATGTATTTGCACCTATGTCTTCCTGTTTTTAGCAACCTGTAGAGTCAGGACTCAAGTGCCCTTTCATGTACAGAGTGGTACAGGGCACAACATGGGGCCTGTATGGATACTATGCTGCTCTCAAATGTTCCCAGTTCACTGGGTGTTGCCCACTATTCCAGCCTGGCAAGCATCGCATGTCCAGGATTGTAAAGGTTTAACCCTTTCCTGCCTGTGTCCTTAAGACTGAAAGATGAGGACAGCCAGGACTCAAGACTTCAGAAAAGAGGTTACAGGCTCAGGGAGAGAAAAGCCAGACCCATCCCCACCCTCAACCCTTGCCTTGTAGGTTGTTCAGGGTAAGCAAAAAAGTCAACAGAACCATTTGGCAAAAGGGGTAAGATCAACCACAGGGAAGGGACAGGGACCCAGCATCCCACTCCACCTGCCCTGAGCCTCTTTGCTCCACCCCAAAACAGCATCCCATCACAGCAGGAATCTTCACAAAGAGCCTTATGCTGTCAGTCTCCCAGAGACTAACTTCTTGGTTGAGAAAACTGAAGCTCAGAAATGTGAAATGATGATGCCCAAAGTCTCCCAGGGAGAAAATTTAATGTTAAGTAGCAGACAGTTCAGAGTCCAGTGATCGTTTCTCTACACTAACTTCTCACTGTTAACTTGTGTTGGAGGAAAGCCCGCAGCCTCTTTAAAACATATAAGGCAGATGCCTTGCCTGGCCTGGGGGCTGCCAGGAAATGGTAAGATATGAGGCTCGGTACTCACAGGCCTTGTGGGACATGCTGAGACATTTAAACTTGGACCACAGGGGAACTGGGGGCACTCAGATGGTTTTAAATAGGGAAGAACAGCAAATACAAGACAGGGATTGGGATGGAGGTAGGGAGCTGTCCATGACCCCAGTGCTGAATCAGCCACCCCGAAAGGCTGGAAAACATAGGACAGGTGCAGGGGACCAAGTCTACAGTTGGATGTAGAGGGAATGGAAGGGAGTGGAGGTTGGTCCTAAATTTATGGTTTTCCAACACTCTGTGATGAAAGAGGGGGAAGGCATTGAGGGGCAGGAGACTTGAAATATGAGAAGTCAAGTGGAGGAAGAAATGAGGCAGAAGCTCGTGAAGAAGGCAGGCTCCTACCTCATGCATAGCCACTCATTAGAACTTCCAGGTCACTCACAATCTTGGCCCCTTCCTGAGAGCCTGAGAGAGACCTGATTCTCCACACAACAACAGGACAGAGCCAACAGACTTGATTGTTCTGCCATATCCTTAGTCTTTGAGCCCTCAGATTGGAAGGTGCCAGCCTGTTTTGAGAAATCCAGGGACAGTCATGCTGGACTAGTAAAAATCAAGAATGTGTTTGGTCAGCTCTGGAGCCAGCTCAGAAAAGCCAGCCTGGTCCCACAGGACACCCAGGGGACACCTGCCAGGCTCCACATGATGTCAACTTCAAAAGGACTCAGCTGGCCCTAGGGCACAAGCATTCCTCCCCTTCCTCCCTCCTCTTCCTAACCTTTCATCACTCACCACACGTTGCCCAAATACCTCCTCTGTGCCAGGCACTTTTGCCAGCTGGGAACACAAAGGCAAGTCCTCTGGGGGCAGCACAGGGAGAGGGATTCCCTGGAAGGAAGCCAGCCCTCCTTGCCATTCTCTCCTCCTCTGGAGTCTATGGATTGCCATTTGCAACTTGGCAGCAGCTGCACCCCGCCAGGGGCCAGGGCATTCTGGGTTTACTCATACACTCCTTTCTGTCCATATTATACCCCAACTCTCAATTTTGAGAAGTAAATATGCAGTTTTTTCCTCCCTGTAATTTTCCCTGCTGTGGCTGTTGGATGTCAGAGCAGCTGGAAAATGTGAACAGCTCAGTGCTTTCTAAAAGTAAAAGGAGGCCGTGCAGCTTCATACATCGTCTGCTGCTCTTAGCAAGATCCGACAGCTCTGCTGGGAGGGAAGATGCTCTCCAGGCTGTACTGTCAGGGGAACTTTTAACCCAAAAATCCACGTCCCCGCCTACCATTAGCAATGAGATAATTGCCAAAAAGTAAGCGTATGTGTGTGCACGCACAGGCACATGTGTGTGTGTTGCAGAGATGTTAGTAGAGGTGAAATGAAGGTATCTGCTTACACAGTCAAACTTTCTGCATGTTCCTCAGGAGACTTTCAAACCCTCGTGTCTTAGTAACTGAAGGTCAGGACAGTCTGATCTACGCTTTTGTTTGGAAGAAGCGAGTCAAAGAGATCCGGGGTGGCTTATTTAATGTGTAACCTTGACAATGTTTAGTCTCTCTGGGTCTTAATTTTATCATTTGTAAAACAGAGCAGAGGACTTGGAGATATGCTTCCTCAAGCCCCTTCCAGGAAGGACTTACTGGCCACCCATGGGACAGGGGTGTCAGCTGTAAGCTCCCTAAGGATCTGCAGGAAACTGCCTCATCCCATGTCATGCCCTTCCCTGGGCATCCTGCATCCAGCTACCGAATCAGGTGGAAGCATACGGGCACAGCCATTTCTGCTGACCGCTGGGCGCTCTGACAGCCAACAGCCACTCCTGAGCTCCCATCCAGGCTTTGTTGAACCTGCGTCCCTGACCAACTTCTCCTTCTACTCACTTCCCCTTCCTCCTTTTTCTCTTCATAGATATTGAACCTTGATAACATCTTGCACCCCAAACTCTATCTCAACCTCTCCTTATAGAAAACCAATCCTGTGACAAACAGAGATAAAGATTTCCACTTCGAGAAGTTATTGTGTGAAAGCTAAACGGGATGTTTATGTAGTACCCAGCATAATGCCTGGAACATTAACAAAGCATGACAAACGTCTATTCTTTTTCTCTTAAAAGCTGTGACACCCAGAAAGAGAAAAGTGAATATCGTATACTAAAGCATATATATGGAATCTAGAAAGACGGTACTGATGAACTTATTTACAATGCAGCAGCAGAGACCCAGACATAGAAAACAGACTTATGGACATGGGAAGTGGGGTAGGAAGGAGAGGATGGGATGTATGGAGAGGTAACAGGGAAACATGTTACTGTATGTAAAATAGATGTGCTTAATCTCCCAGTCATGTCTGACTCTGTCCATGGGGATTCTCCAGGCAGAAATACTACAGTGGGTTGTCATGCCCTCCTCTAGGGGATCTTCCTGACCCAGGGATCAAACCCAGGTCTCCTACACTGCAGGCAGATTCTTTACCGTCTGAGTTACCAGGGAAGCCCAAGAATACTGGAGTGGATAGCCTATCCCTTCTCCAGGGGATCTTCCTGACCCAGGAATCGAACCGGGGCCTCTTGCATTAGCAGGCAGATTCTTCACCATCTGAGCTACCAGGGAAGCCCCAACAGGCTGAGGACAGGCCCTGCTGGGATAAAATAGGCAGCCAATGGAAATTTGCTCTATGACTCAGGGAACTCAAGCCAGGGCTCTGTAACAAGCTAGAGGAGTGGATGAAGAGGGAGGTTAGAGGGAGGTTCAAGAAGGAGGGGACATAAGTGTGTCTATGGCTGATTCATGTTGATGTTTCGCAAAAGCCAACACAATATTGTAAAGCAATTATCCTTCAATTAAACATAAATAAATTTTTAAAAACTTAAAAAAAAACCTAATACTAAGTCTCATTCCAGGCCTTGCAAAGCAGTTGTTCATAGCCTCTGTGATACTGGTTTGGATAAAGTCCAGAGGGGAAAGTGGCCCTGAAAGTTCCTTCCAGCTGCTAAGTTTAAGGACCTGGCAGAGGACTCTGGAGCCAGCCTTGTCCCTGTGAAGTTCATTATCCATGGATCACATGAGCCCTCTTCAAGGTTCCTCACTGAAAAGAAATCGAGCATGCAAATACTCTTTTATCATAATCACCACGTATCCACAGGGTAATTCATAAAAGAGCTGGAAATATATTGAAATTCAATATTGTTTTAGTCCAAATCAATATTAATAATTGTTTGCATTTTTAAAGTGCAATTTGCAATTGAAAAATGCACAAAGATCAACCAGTAGTTGCTAACACATCAAATTTTCCTGTTAAAGGCATATTCCCTACCTTTAAAGTGTTTCTTATACAACAGAGGATGGCGCTGATCCGTGAAAATGTTATCTATTATTTACATGCACAACATTAGAATTTGGCTTCCATTATGCATGAGCTGAAAGGCCAGTAACTTTCAAGTGCTTGATTTTTTTTAATTACACTTCTTATTTTTAAATAATTATAGATTAACATATGGTTGTAAGGAGTAATACAAAGAAATGCTGTGTACCCTTTATCCATTTTTCCCCAATAGTAATGTCTTGTAAAACTACAGTGTAGTATCCCAGTAAGAATGTTGACATAGATACAGTCAAAATAGAGGGCATTTCTATCACCACAAGGATGCCTCATGTTGCCCTTTTACATTCTTTAAAAATTAAAGATTTTTAAATGACAACGGTGACCATGAATATGGTGGGACTTAAATCATTATCCCTGTTTAGACTTTGAGACTTCTGCCTTAACATGATTTTTATCATTAAATGAGGCACTGTCCCAGCTGGACTTGATGGGTTCAAACACTGCTTAGAGCAGTGGTCACCTAGGTAGAGTGGACCCAGGAGAGACTCACCTCAACCAGGCAGGCCTCCGGCATGATTGTGGACCAGAAAGAACCTGAGAACATATTTTCCAGTTTGACACTTGCATGAGGGTCCTTTGTCCTTTACAATAAGGATGAGATTATCTTGAAGGGAAACAGTTTGGCAGCTTTGGTCCACAGAGACACAGCATTGACCCAGATTTGTGGCAAGGGACAGTCAGCAGGTGTGGGTGAGGGACACCTCGCCAGAGTGCCACCTGCTCTGCCTGAAAGTGGCCTCCTGCAGATAAAATTCACAAGATGTCTTTCTGTTCCCCAAAACGTGTTAGTCACACCCTAGAGCTGCAAGGAACTTGGAAACTCATCTACAGTGCTTATTTTGGATGCAGATTGATTCCAAGATTAGGCAAGTCAAGTCCTAAGGGTCAGCAGTTAAATTGGAGGGACAGCCAGGCCCAGAACCTGGGCTTCCTGCTCTGAGCCTTGCTTGCTCCCATGACATCTGGCCACTTTGCAGGGAGGGGGCTGCCTGGGTTTGTAAAGCCATTTCCTCTATATGCTGGTCATGTTTCACACAGGCATGAACTTGACAATTCTGATCCTTCTTAGCTCCTGGGCCTGCACCTGTGGGATGAGTGAAACGATAAGATAGTGCTTTCTGCTCAGTTTGCTTTCACTGATTTTTGATTGAAGTAAAATTAGTATTGTTGTTGTTACTTAGGTACGTAATGTAAACCATGTTAACCATTTTTAAGTCCAAAGGCATTAAGTACATTCACATTGTTGTGCAGCCATCACCTCTGCACTTCTCCAGAACTTTTTTCATATTCCCCAACTGAAAGTCTGTCCCCATTAAGTAATAATTCCCCATTCCCCCCTCCCCTGCAGTCCCTGGTAACCACTGTTCTACTTCCTGTCTCTGAGTTTGTCTACAGGGAATCATGCAGTATTTGATTCTGCCTATTGTGACTGGCTCCTTTCACAGAGCATAATGTCCTCAAGGTTCATTCATGTTATACCATGAATTGCTTTCACTGGTTTTTGATCAACCCATGCAAACTACTATTCATGGAGTTCTCATGTTAAAAAAAAAAAGGATGCACAGAAGAACTATACAAAGGAGATCTTCATGACCCAGATAACCACGATGGTATGAGCACTCACCTAAGCCAGACATCCTGGAATGCAAAGTCAAGTGGGCCTTCGGAAGCATCAGTACGAACAAAGCTAGTGGAGATGGTGGAATTCCAGCTGAGCTATTTCAACTCCTAAAAGATGATGCTGTGACAGTACTGCACTCAATATGCCAGCAAATTTGGAAACCTCAGTAGTGGCCACAGGACTGGAAAAGGTCAGTTTTCATTCCAATTTCAAAGAAAGACAATGCCAAAGAATGCTCAAACTACCGCACAATTACACTCATCTCACACACTAGTAAAGTAATGCTCAAAATTCTCCAAGCTAAGTTTCAATAGTATGTGAACTGAGAACTTCCAGATGTTCAAGATGGATTAGAAAAGACAGAGGAACCAGAGATCAAATTGCCAACATGTGTTAGATCATAGGAAAAGCAAGAGAATTACAGAAAAACATCTACTTCTGCTTTACTGACTATGCCAAAGCTGTTGACTATGTGGATCAACTATGGAAAATCTCAAAGAGATGGGAATACCAGACCACTAGACCTGCCTCCTGAGAAATCTGTATGCAGGTCAAGAAGCAACAGTTAGAACTAGACATGGAACAATGGACTGGTTCCAAATACGGAAAGGAGTCCATCAAGGCTGTATATTGTCACAATGCTTATTTAACTTATATGCAGTGTACATCACTCAAAATGCACAAGCTGAAATCAAGATTGCTGGAAGAAATATCAATGACCTCAGATAAGCAGAGGACACCACCCTTATGGCAGAAAGTGAAGAGAAACTAAAGAGCCTCTTGATGAAAGTGAAAGAGGAGAGGGAAAAAGCTGGCTTAAAACTCAACATTCAGAAAAATAAGATCATGGTTTCTGGTCCCATTGCTTCATGGCAGATATATGGGGAAATAATGGAAACAGTGAGAAACGTAATTTTGGGGGGCTCCAAAATCACTGCAGATGGTGACTGCAGCTGTGAAGTTAAAGGACACCTGCTCCTTAGAAGAAAAGCTATGACCAGCTTAGACAGCATATTAAAAAGCAGAGACATTACTTTGTTGACAAACGTCCATCTAGTCAAAGCTATGGTTTTTCCAGTAGTCATGTATGGAGGTGAGAGTTGGACCGTAAAGAAAGCTGAGCACCGAAGAATTGATGCTTTTGAACTGTGTTGTTGGAGAAGACTCTTGAGAGTCCTTTGGACTGCAAGGAGATCGAACCAGTCAGTCATAAAGGAAATCAGTCCTGAATATTCATTGGAAGGACTGATATTGAAGCCAAAACTACAATACTTTGGCCACCTGATGCAAAGAACTGACTCCTTAGAAAAGACCCTGATGCTGGGAAAGATTGAAAACAGGAGGAGAAGGGGGAAACATAGAAAGAAATGGCTGATGGCATCAACAATTTGTGGGCATGAGTCTGAGCAAGCTCCAGGAGCTGGTGACGGACAGTGAAGCCTGGTGTGCTACAGTCCATGGGGTCGCAAAGAGTTGGACACAACTGAGCGGCTGAGCCGACTGACCAGTGCAAATTACACTTTCATTTGGGAGTTCTCTAGCATCATACTGTATTTTAAAGGTTTGAGAACCATCCATTTTACAGTATCTGAATGACATATATTTGTTTGTGTTATGTGTTCTAATATACTCATAGAAACAGAGTCATCATTTACCTCTACAAATATATTAGTCTTCAAGCCCCATGTTTTGAAATTTGCCCTATCAAACATGAATATAAAAAATGGCATCCTGGTGGTGAGTGTGCCTACGGTGTTTGGGAGCTTTCAGTTTCTGTCGGGTTCCCTGGTGGAGCTCAGTTCCTTGTCTCTTCTTTAGTCATAGGATTGAACTACTCATTGAACCTGATTCCAGCTCAGACCTGATCAAAACAGACCCTCAGCTCCCTGAAACAGAAATAACCTCTTTAAAATTCCAGGTTCATGAAGTGCCTCTCTCCAGATGGTCCAATCACCTCTATTAACTCACACTCATTCAACATGTGGCAAAGGTTATTGATCACCTGTGCCAGGCACTGTGCTAAGTGCTGAGAATACAAAGATGAACGAAGAGTCCAAACAGGCATGAGAATGCGCTCCACATAGCGGAGGGAGGGCTGTAACTGAGATACCCGCGCTCACAAGATTGAGGATACTGCCTGCAAGCTGGTGGGGAGGGAGTTAGTTTTTTTTACCTGTAGGTGTAGGATTATTTTTCCATACTGTGTCCTTTATTTAGGGTAATAAAGTACCCTAAAAATATAAGTTCTGGATAGAGATGATACCCACAGTTTGGTTTATTCCTAATAGCAAAGAGGACACTGCAGCCTGTGACATCTTGGCCAGGCTCTCGGGACCCTCCTGCCATGGCTGTGTGTTTGCAGGCTTCCCTTTATCCTCTTTGTATGAGCTGGGCTGGGTGTTCCCAATGGGGCCGTGGGGACAAGGTTTGGGGCTGTTTGAACCTGATTTGTACCTCGGCCTTCACCTCAGGGTCGCCTTTCTCTCTCCCTGCAGACAGCGTGGGAGATTGGAGGGAATCCCTGCCTTGTAACAAGGGAGTGGTTATCAAGTAAATTGCTTCCCCCAGGAATGGGGTGCAGTCGTGCCTGCCCGGATGTGCTGAGGCTGGGCCCTGCCCATTTCAGGACCCAGGTCAGCGCTCCGCCGTGTCAGCGGTGAGGCAGGAGTCTGCAGCCCCACCTCAGAGTCTTGAGCCCTTGCAGCCATCCGTCATCCTCACAGAGCATTGCAACTTTATGCCTGTGCATAAAAACTAGAGAGACTCGTCCCAGAGTTTGCGGCTGCCATTGCCACTGCCGTTAGAGCAGTTTTAATTAGCTGCAGGATTTTAATGAGCTGAAATCTAGAAGAACCCCATCTCAGAACTAAGCAGGAGCCGAACACAGGGAAGAACTCTGACAAAACAGATGGAGGTGGTGTTCTCAGGGGACTGGGCTGTGTGCTTTGTTTCAGCAAAGAGCAAATGAGTTACCGAGGCCAGGAGGCTGAGGAGGGAAGCCGGTGGGTCAGCCTCAGCGCCAGCCTCGGTGGGGGCAGAGCTGGAAGCGTGGCCCCCTCTGCTGCCATAGCGGAATGCTCGGTGCTGGATTCAAGGTGACGGCAATGTCTGGCTCTATTCTCCTCAAGTTGCCATAGCAGCCTCTCTCCCGATGAGCAGCTTCTCTTGGAGCCCTCAGCCAGGAGGGACGTCATTGTTCACTCCTGCCGGTTCGAGGAGGAAGCGACTGGACAGAGAACTTTCCCAGGCCTGGGGCCCACACATCCGCTGGGTGCACCCACCGGCGCAAGGCTGGACGCCTCCTCCTGCCTCCAGTGGGGCACCGGGGTGGGTCTTCACAGCCTGAGGGGGTCCTCTGGGTGACGGGGGGGAGTATCCGGGCCTTGGAGCATCTGCAGCCAACTGTGTCCTTGGAGCTTCTGTCCGTCTGCCTGCCGGCCCTTCGCCACTGGAGGTGCGTGCGTTTTGGCTGAATTCCCAAGTCCTTGCTTGTGCCCTGAAGTGAATTTTCTAGAGACAAAATTTTAAATCAGATAAATAAGGAAATAGGAGAAATCCTTGGCCCTGCCCTGTGTCCCAGGAGGTGTTTGCAAGATTAATTGGATTTCTCTTTCTTCCTGTAAAAATTGGTGACGCCATTCGGGGCCTCAGGGAGAGAAGCCACCGGGAGCGCTAGGAACTGTGAGGAGGGTAGGACCTTCTGAAATCTCAATGGGCTATTTATTTTCCTTGCTTCACCCCTCCCCCTTCCACTCCATCATTTGAATTTTCTTCTTGTCGGCTGATCTTAGAAGGGAAGTAGGAGAGGGTTCTTCACTTGTCATTGGAATGTAATGCAGTGTGTGCTGAGCCTATACCCGTCCCACTGGGAGTGGGGGCTTGTGAATGTGTTTGTGGGGTCCAGGGCAGCCCACCCCCAGCCTTGAGTGTTGTGTCCCCTCCCCAGGCAGCAGCTCAACTCACAGGAGAGGGAGACAGCCTTTGAACATCATCTCCCTGTGGCCTTGAAAATAACATGTGACTTTGAAGACAAAGACTCTCATGGGGACTATAGGGGATCAGATGTGCCCGCCGTCTGGAGTGTCTGGTGGTCTGTTGGTGATCTCTCACCTACCTCTCTTTAAAGGAAGGAGTTTCCTACAGATTCTGTGATGTTGTTCTTTCCCTCCTGGGGCCTTGAAGACTCAGTCAGGCTGCAAACCATTCCCCGAGGAGAGGAGGCAGGCTAACCTTTGATTCCTCTTTGCACGAAGCAGGGAGTTAGCTAATCAGATGGTCTCCATTGAGAGCCAACCCTGGGAGAAAGGCCCAATGAAGGGATGGATGCTGGGGTCTGAGGCTTAGAAGCTAAGTCTGGGCAGGGGGAGCCATGCATGTCTCTAACACCAGTTTCCCTGGGTGTAGAGAGAGTGCTTATATTCTCTTGGGGGCTAACAAGGGAGAGTCTCTAAACTGAGATGCTTGAATGGTTGATGCTCCTGCCACCATGAAAGTGCAGGTTCTGGGGCTGTGTTCTCTTCTCCCCAGATCTGGGGTCAGGGATGTGGTCTTCAGCCTGGCTCCAGGCACATGGGCTTCTGGAAGCCTGGCTCCAGTTGGTGGGCTTGGTTTGGGCTGGTTCAGAAACAAGTGAGAACAGGTCATGGCTGGAGGAGGAGGGAAATCTGTACTGGCTTGCACGGTGACCATGTGACAGATTAGAAAGAAGAGGAAACTGACCAGCTCTTCTGCAGTCACTTCTGCAGTGCCAGCCACCATACAAACAATGTGATAATGATCACACGTGCCTCTGAGTCCCTTTTTCTCATCAAATAGTCTTTGGGTCAAGATTGGGCAACACATTATTAGCTGCTTTACCAGGCCACTGTGTCTGCTGGCCATCGACTTGCCATCCTTTCTTCCTCTCTTCTTTCTTCTCCCCACCTTGAGAAATGTTCTAATTTGGGGGTTCACCCTAGATCAGATTGGTTTCTTGACCTTGTGTCTCACTCTGAAGGCTGGTGTGTCTGCAGGCAGTATGTCAACACCTTGGCCAGCATAAGCTGGGTGTCCTTATAGCCATGGCCTTGCTTATAGGTTCAACCTGTGGGTCCCGCACGGAAGGCCTGTCATCACTGAGAGAGGGTCCTGGGAGACTGCAGGCCATCAGGCATGCGGTGGGCTTTGTCCTTCCCTGGAGCCTGGGGCCTGCACCCCTGTACCTGCGTCTTTTCAGAATGATGAGCCAGGTCCCCAGGATGGTCCCATCTGGGGCCATCATGGAGAAGGAGGCCACAGACCCTGAGGGGCTTCAGGGTCTGAGCCTTTGGGGACATATTGCTGCCCATTTTAACCCACTACAAGCTGGAAGCAGGGTATCCCTGGTTTTGGCAGGAAGCAGCCACCTTTCTCTGCAGCAAGGTGGCGGGGGGGGGTGCGGGAGGGGCTGTTTGCCTCTAGCATTGGCTCTGGGGTTCCAGCTGGCC